>MDKI01120976.1:0-28529 GCA_005239505.1 Nicotiana paniculata | reverse complement strand
GGAGTAAATAACCCTATGCGAATGCAGGGCTTTGGTCATGATCGCAGGGCCTGGGGCCAGTGCTCTACGCGATCGCGGAGGGCCACACGCGAGCGCATAGTGCAAATGTGGGCTGGGGGCTGGGTACTATTTTATTCAATGCGAACGCGGTTCATAGGTCGCGATCGCGTAGGTCAGCGTCCAGTTCACTCTCGATCACACTCCTTTCTTCGCGATCGCGTAGCATGGGAGTCATTAAGCTCTGCGATCGCGTCCTTCCCATCGCGATCGCGTAAGGTAAATTCGCCCAGTGATTTCCATAGTTCAAAAATAGAATAGTTATGATCTATGTTGTTGATTTTCCTTGCCGGGATGTTGTGACTTATGATCTATGTTGTTGATTTTCCTTGCCAAACTGTTGTTCTTGATATTGTTTGGGTGAGGAAGAGTGTAAAGCACATAGGGTAATGCCGTGCATTCATTTATTTATTGCTCTGTGAGGTTGAGAGGGTAAAAGCACGAAAGATTATGTCGTGCCATGATATGATAATTGAAAGCACGAAGGGTGATGCCGTGCCATTATATGATAATTGAAAGCACGAAGGATAATGCCGTGCCGTTATACTTACTTATTGTCTTGGTGAGGATGCGAGTAAAAGCACGAAGGGTGATGCCGTGCGCTTTTTTGGTGAGAACGAGAGTAAAGCACGAAGGGTGGTGTCGTGCACTTGTTTGTACTCCGTTGTTATTTTGATACTTAGACGGTTTCCTTGTTCTGTTATTCAATAAGTGTTTTTCCCCTTTGTACCCCAACATGTTTTCACCGTATTTGTACTTAACTGTCTACTTCCTGCCGTTATTTCTGTTATATATTATTGAATTGCACAGGTGTTTATTAATTGTCGTGTCCTAGCCTCGTCACTACTTCGCGGAGGTTAGGATCGGCACTTACTCAGTACATGAGGTCGGTTGTACTGATGCTACACTTGCACTTCTTTATATTGTGCAGATTACGGTACCAGACCCGATGGACAGTGATCGAGGGAGTATCCTTCAGTCCACAGGTGACACTGAGGTAGTCCTGCAGGCGTCCGCAGGCCTTGGTGTCACCTTCTATCTCATTCCTTCTCTTTCTGTCTACTCTTGTATTTCTGACAGTTGTATTGTTTATTCAGACTTTGTTTTTAGTATTCTTAGACAGTCCGTGGATTTGTGGTACCAGTTCTGGGTGTTACTAAGGATTTTGTAGTATCAGATACTTGAGATGTTATATTTCATAGCTTCCGCATTGTTATTTAAACTTGTTTTCACTTATCGCTTTTTTGTTAAATGCCTAAATAAGGAAATAAACATGTTAACCAAAACGTTGATTTGTCTAGCGGGTTGAACATTAGACGTCATCACAGTCCCGACGGTGAGATTTTGGATCGTAACATCTATGTATGTTATTATTGTTGTTTTTGGGAAGCGCTCTTGTGTTTACCATATTTAATATTTTAAAGACTTGGATTCTAAAAAAGTCTTGGTGTTTTCTGCTTTATTGTTAAAAGACATGCTGGGGTCAAGTAGTCTCGTATTTTCCTTTTTGTGGAACAATTCAATGAGTTTTTATTCCTATCTCTTTCCGCACTACACGAATTTCTAGGCAAGTAGTTTTTTTGAATATAAGTTAATCTACTACTTTTCATTTATACTAAGAGCCTCGTGGTATTTAGGGATGGAAAGTGGTGCGGACTTGCGGGTATGGGACGGGTTTTCTTTACTCGTAAAATTTTAACTCGTCTCGCATAACAGTTGCGCCCGTATTCATCCGGTCTGTATCTACACCCGCCCCGCCCCACCCAACATAAGTGATTTTTTTTTAATTTTGTTAGTTTCAATTATTATTTTTTTGTTAATCTTTTGGCTGGGTTTTTTTAACACTTTTACTGTATGTACTTGTGCTTTTTATTAATTCTAAAGATTACGGAAGACTTCACATACTAGGTGTAACTAAGAGTTTTAAATTTTTAATATGACCCAATTGAATGCTCCTTGAAAGAAAAAAGGTTGAATCCTTATACGACTCAGTACTGAAATTTTGAGTTGTTGTTTGGATTGATTTAGTTGGGTGCTAGAGAAAAAAACTCTAGAACTTTGTTAATGTAAGCCTTCTGCCAAGTAGATTGAAGAATCCGCACCCGCACCCGCATAAATTTTAGATGTTTTTATTTTGATCCGTCCCGTCCCACAACCGCATATATTTGAACTCGCCCCGCTTTGTCTTGTATGTGTCTAAACCCGCACCGACCCGCACCCATGCCGCCCATTGCCATCCCTTGCTTCTATATATCTATATATCGCTTTCATCGCCGGTTGGCAGGCGAAAAGTTTGAGTGATATATTCCCTTGCGAATAATGGCGTTACCAGTTGGTCCCCAATGGCTACCGGGGGATTCACCATAAATATACACGTCAAATTTTCAAAAACTATTAGTGTAAATTTTAAATTCCAAATACACTAAGAACTTTAAATAGATCAAGTTTAACTTCTTATTTTCCCTTTATATTCTAGATCTCTTGTTTTTTTTTCCTCTTTAATTAGTTGTTTTTAAACCTTTGATACAGAAAATTTAATTGTCTTGTGTGTACGAAAAAATTAAACATTTCTGCGGTTACTTCCAAATCATATATATACTAATATACGTAACTATTTAAATCTTTAATGTAGTTAAGTGTTTTTGAGCAAATGTATGTTTGTAGTTTTTATTATGAACACCTACTGTTGGATTGTCTTTTTTCATTTTTAGATATGGAAACTACTTCATTATATTGTTGAATTGTTCCACGAAATTTCACTGCAACCACTATCTAACTCGTTTTAGGGCAAAGGAGAAAATATCTAACAATATAAGGTCCAAATTCTAAGAGCTAGTCATTGACCCAAGTCTTCTTTAAATAAGCATAAAAACCCATGACTTGTTGAGAACCTGTCTTTAAAAACCCCCAAAAATACACAATTCTCAAAAAATTTGTTCCCCTCCTCTCCATTTTCTCATGATTTCCATTCCAATCTCTTCTTCATCTATTTTTTTTTTTAATTCTTGAGAAACAACAGTAGCAGTTCTCCACCCCCACCAATTGGCCGGAAGGAAAATCGTCCGAATTAAGTCTAAATCTTGAATTCGCCTTTGAGTCTAAATATGTCAGACTCATGTGCTTTTAAATGTATGAAATTAATAGGGAGTTTAGGTGTTGTAGCTCTGGTTCTTTGGTTAAGTTTTCGTACCACGAAACCTAAATGTTCCATCAATGATTTTTACGTGCCAGGTCTTGACAAATCGGTCAACTCCAACAACAACAACACCACTGGACGCAACAATAATCTGTCATTTCAACTCAATCTGAAGAATGAAATGAAGGACAAAGCTGTTCGTTACGATGATATTACACTTAAGTTTTACTATGGTACAAACACAAGTTACCCTATTGGTAATTTTACAGTTGAAGGATTTAAACAAGGGAAAGATAAAGAACTTTTTAAAAGTGGGATGATTGAAACGCATAATATGCCATGGGATGCTGCACTTAAAGCTGTTACAAATGGATCTAAGGCGATTTTTAGAGTCGACGTGAGTAGCAGAATAAGGTACAAGATTACATTTTGGTATACTAAGAGACATAATTATTTTGTGGAAAATAAGGTTGAAGTTGATGATACTGGTAGATCTGGTGCACAACAACTGAGTTATGGTTTTGGGGTTTTTGGACTTGCATTATTTGTTTTGTCATTTTTACTTTGATTTCCCTGTTGTAAAAGACTTGTTTTTTGCTGGTAACAATGGTCAATTTTGAGAAGGGGAGTCGGGCTTAACGGCTAAAGCTGCTGTCATTTGACCAGGAGGTTACGGGTTCAAGCCGTGGAAATAAGTCTCTTGTAGAAATGCAGGAAAACTATGTACAATAGACCATTGTGGTCCGACTTTTCTCCGAAGCCCGTCTATAGTGGAAGCTTAGTGCACCGGGATATCTCTTTAATTTTGAATTTTCTGTTTGTTTTCAACAAATTTCTTGAATGTTTCATGTAGTCGAAGTAAGTTTTTGGCTATTTGGAGTACGTTTTGTCATTCTTTCTTTCCCTGTTGTAAAGGACTTTTTCCTGGAAATACCGATGGTTAATGTCCATATTTTCCTATCTGTCAACAATTATTATTTGATGGTTTCTTCTTCTTTTTTTCTTTCTTTGGTTCTTTTGGTTTAATAGTCCACTAACTAAAGCATATTGTTGGGTTCAATCAGCCTAAATATACTTTTAATACGGTGTGATATTATCAATTTTGGGTTAAGATCGCACGATTATCCTCAAAAGGCCTCACATCGTTTAGAGAATTCACATGCTTTCCAATTTTTTCAGTTATCAATGTGATATTTTGTTCGCACATCCAACACACTCTCCCAACTGATTAGTTCGGATTCAAGCGTGTAAGATCTATTAAAATGTTGGTTCAATTAATTCAGATTCACGTTGCGTAAAACCACTAAATAGAAAATGTTCTCCACTACAAATTTTTCTATTTTTAAAATTCGAAATCGAAATCAAAGACGAAATAATTCTACCAATCCTACTGTTGGTTGGTTCTTATCAACAAGCACATGTGTTACATTAGGTTAATATATACTACATCTAATTATTTCCTGCATTGTACTTTACTCCCTTATGCCACAATAAATAACCATTTTATCTTTGGTAGACCCATTAAGAAAATATGAACTCCTAAAGAAAAAAAAAAAATTTACTAAATTAATCTTAATTAATTATTATTTTGATATTGAAATATATAAATTAGGGTAAATTTTGGAAAAATAAAATTTAATTCCTTCTTAATTATGTAAATAAACACTTATTTTAAACTAAAATAAAAAAGTAAATTGATCAATTATCGTGGACCGTAGGGAGTAATGGTTAGAACATTACAACTTATTACTTAAGAGGTCTTTTACACTTTTTTTACCGAAAGTCCAAAAACCAGTACACGCAATAGTTTGAAAGAATGTGAAGCAACCCAAACTTTTAAGTGGGCGTTCCGACATAAGAATTGTAAAATTTCGGAAAAAAATAAAAAAAATTTAAAAGTGAAAATAATATTTGAAAATTAGAGTTGTGTTTGGATATGAATATAATTTTGGATTGTTTTTGAAGTTTTGTGAGTGATCTGCGTAAAAATTTTAAAATATAATCTTTTGGAATTTTTTAAAATTTCAAAATTTATCTTCAAGTGAAAATTTTAAAATTTCTGACCAAACACAAATTTCGAGAAAAAGTAAAAAAATTTCGACAAAATATAAAATTCAATGAGGTTTACCTAATGTAGTCGTTTTAAAAAATTCATTGAAGTATCTTATAATATACAATTAATACGACAGCTTTTACTTTCTGGGTGCACGTTGTCATTTGCTTATCTATCTATTTATTTATTTATTTATTTGTTTGTTTGTTATTAATTGCTCTGGTTGTCAATTTGAGTAAATTAAAAGGTAAGAGAAATTGCTATCCACCACTCTCCTTAAATTAATAGGTAAGAGAAATATAGGGACAATTGATTCGGACGACTTCATCAAACTGTTGGAAAAAATTTTAACATGTTAAAAAAAAATCATATATGTATTTAATCTTTTAGCTTCCCTAATATATATCCGATTCTTTATTTTTTTGGTAATTAAAAAAATTTATTTACCAAATATAAGTATTTACATACTACCAAAACTGAGATTAACTCCTTCAGAAAAACAAACTTATTCAAGTTCTTTTTTCCAAAGAAGTCCCGCTCCGACCGCCTATCTTTGCTCCTGCTGGACATGAAGCCCCAGCTAAGAGTTTTCTATCAGTTCTACTCTTCCACTACGACTCTATATCAGGGTACCAATTCAATGTGTTCATGGTTCTATCTAGACTAGGAAGCATATTAGCTCTAAAATGTATTTCCTGAATGATTTGCTTAAGGATGGCTTTAGCTGTTCTTCTCTTCGGCTGAAAGATAATATTGTTTCGCTCTTGCCAAATATGGTAAACTGCTGCTGCTATCGACATTCTACATACTGCTGCCCCTCCACTTTTGCCTTTGGCCTTCTTTTCCATCCACTTCAACTCTTCCAGCCAGTCTAGCTTTGGTCTCTAAATACCTTGTCATTTTAGGAGTTGCTGCCATATATTTGCTGTTGTTTCACATTCAAAGAATAGGTGCCGTAAGGTTTCATCCTCCTTTTGGCAAAGTGAACATGTTTTATCTATATTTATCCCCCAACTTGCTGGCCTTCTTTTGTAGCTAGCCTTTCCTGAATCGCCAATCTCAAAATGAAGATCCACTTTGGTAGTCCATGTTCGCCGATCCCTTTTAATAGATCTTTGAAGGTGAGTCTTGGAAAAACGTAATATTATATTTGGGTGCTGCCCTTAGGGTGTTGTCCTTTCTCGAATCCTCGTGAATGCGAAATATTTCGTGCACCAAGCTGCCCTTTCTAGTTCTTTTAAAGGAGCAAGAAGAGATCCTACGAACTCTTATTTTGTATTCTAAAGGTTTATAATTCAGTTTTTATTGCTAAAACATAATTTTTGGAAAAAATACAAATAAAGGAACTATTTCTCTAGATATTGCCATGGCCTACATATGCAACGTGTGTAGCCAAGAATTCTCCACGTCGACAAGAAAATCCCAATAATAGCAAATAAAATATGAAAAATCTTGAAAAAGTTCGTTGAGGCTGTCCTTAACGGTTTATTGTCACTCACACAAACACCTCCCTCCAAATATTCTCAAACAATGGCAACAATGGAAATTGGTAATTTGGGTCTTCGATTTAGGCCTCAAATTTCCTTAAATTCAAGTAAAAATAATTATTGCAAGCACTTTCTTGGTCAGAAAAAGCAAAACAAGAAGAGATTTCTAGTATGCTCTATTGTGGACCAAAAAGAAACTAAAGTTTCTTCATTTAGTAATGAAGAAAATGCTCTAATTGAAGCTCTTATTGGTATTCAAGGTCGTGGTCGCTCTGCTTCTCCTCAACAACTTCAAGTTAGTTCACACATTTTTCCCATTTCTTTTTTTTTTCTTCTGAATTTTAGTTCTAATTCTGCTCTATTTAGTGATATATTTTGAAGCGTTTATTGATATACGTGAATTATGAGTTTGTTTGAATTTTTTTGATACCGTTTTATTTTGTTTGGTATGACAATGACGTGAGTTGAGCTTAAATGGAGAAGTGAGGATTCACGTAGCCGACCTCAACTTTTTTGGGACTGAGGCGTAGTTATCGTTATTTATGTAGTTTATTAAGGTGATAATATAATACAATGGGTAGTCCGATGCACGAAGCATCCCGCATTCACCCAGGGTCCGGGGAAGGGCCGCATCCAAGGGATGTGATAAGAAAATACGATGATAGATTATAATATGGATATTATATAATACTCCATCTGTTTTATTTATATGGCAGTGTTTGATTAGACACATAGTTTAAAAAAGAAAGAAAGACGTTTGGCGCTTACAAAGTAACCTTTAGAACTTGTGATCTTTAATGACATCTCTATGGCTATAAGACCATCTCAGGCGGATCAAGGATTTAAACTCTATGGGTTCATCTTTTAAGATTTTTATTATTGAACCCATTGTATTTTTAAAATTATAGGTTCATATCTACTACTTGTTGCAATTTTAGTGACTTCTTCACATAAATTTATGCTCCGCAAAGTTATTGTTTCAGTTGAACCAGGTGTTAGAAGGCTAGATCCGCCTCTTGTCATTAAAGATATAATGAGAAATTTAACGTGAAAGAGTTTTCAAATATAGAAACATGTTATTCTTTTTGAAACATAAATTAAAGAATGGCATATAAACTAGACTCGAGGGAGTACATGGATTATGAAATGGAGTTAAATTTAAGTAAACTTTCCCATATAAATGAGTTATGATTTCTTTTTAATTTAAATCTTTTAGGGGTTATATGGTGCAGCCATAGGATAACTTAGTGATATAATGCAAGTTTTAAAAAATACACAGGATTATTAGCTGAGAGTAATAATTTAAAGAAATTGTTTTTGACTACGCAGGAGGTTGAACGCGCTGTTAAAGTTCTTGAAGGATCGGATGGTGTTTCTGAACCAGTAAGTATTATTTTCGGTGCTTTTGCTTTCACGAGTTTGAGAACTCATTAGACTTGTTAATTCTTATACCCTTGTACCCTTTTATTAGTTTCTATACAATAATCTTAGCTGTATGTGAAGGAAAAGTTCTTCTGCAATTTCCAGTTGTGCAATATGTGACTAAGGAAAAGAAATTTTGACTTGAAAGTTTGCAGCTAAACTTTCCTTGTGATGTTGAAATTTGTTAACATATATAGACAAGCTCGAGTTTGATTGAGGGTCGGTGGCAGCTGATGTTCACGACTAGGCCAGGATCAGCGTCTCCTATTCAGGTTAAGTGCTGTACCTTTTGGTTTGCTATACCTTTGACTGTCTACATTTATGTCGTTGATGACAAATTTCAGGCTAGAAAGTTCAAAAGAAGAAATAGTGGTGAACATTGATTTCATTGAGATGCTAAATAGCTATATCGTGATATGGATTGTGGACTTAACCATTCATAAATCATGAACCCGACAATATGTGAAAGTAAAGCCACGTTACAAAGTTCACTAGGACAGGGAACTTCGATTATTAATCGTATCTAATGGGGCTGAATGGAGTGCTACAATGGAATATAACCGCTTGAGCTAATTTGTTCTTTTTGTCTGAAAAAATATGAAAGATTTTTAATTAGTTAACCTTGAGCTTGCATTATAAAGCCAGCAAAAATCTTCTATGTATTCTTCAGGACAAATGATAAAAAAGAACAGATTTTATAGCGATAATGAGGTTTTCAAATAGTCATTTTTCCTATCCGAGCCTTATCTTGAACACCACTTTGCAGAGAACTTTTGTTGGGGTAGATTCATTCAGTGTATTTCAAGAAGTGTTCCTTAGAACGAATGATCCACGTGTATCCAACATCGTAAAGTTTTCTGAAGTAATAGGTGAGCTGAAAGTAGAGGTATGAATCTTTTATCCTATTTTCTTGAATAACTATGGCTTTGTTCTAAAGTCTACAGAAAAACTCAATAATGCCTGTCCTATCAAATTTATTCCATTTCTGTTCATAATGTAATATTTTTATTTTGGTGGGTGAAGCGCGCGCGCGTTGGGGGGGGGGGGGGGGGGGGGGAGGTGGTTAGCGGAGGAGACGCTGCAAAGATTATAAAGAAGAAAACATCCAAGTAGAAAGTAATGTGGTTCTTTGATATTGATATCTTACTGTATATATATCTTTTTTTTCTTCAGGCACTTGCAACAATCAAAGATGGAAAACGAATCCTTTTCCAATTTGATAGAGCAGCCTTTTCATTCAAATTTCTACCCGTCAAGGTTCCATACACTGTACCTTTTCGACTTCTGGGAGATGAAGCTAAGGGCTGGTTAGACACAACGTATTTATCCCCATCTGGAAATCTCCGTATTTCAAGAGGAAACAAGGTAGGAGAGCGTAATAATTAGCTCATGATCGTCTTTGCTATTCCTCACTGTTATATGATATACGCCATGCATATTAGCCAGTAAGCTGTATCTCAGCTCCATTTTAACGGGTAATCAGTTAAGCGTTTAAGGTCCAAAAGCCATACTGCTATAGTGCAGGGAACTACATTTGTGCTGCAAAAGGAAGCTGAACCAAGACAAAAATTGCTTTCATCAATTTCAACGGGTACAAGTGTTGAAAAGGTACAGATGTTACTTTTCGGTGAAGATCATGCTATAGATAGTCGACGATCCTGTAATACGATTCGCTAATAATTTTCGTGCTGTGAAATTAACAGGCGATTGAGGAATTTATTTCCTTGAACCAAAATGTAGCAAATCCTGAATTGGAACTTCTTGAGGGAGAGTGGCAAATGGTATGGAGTTCACAGGTATCTGTCCACTCAAACTTTTCTTCTCCTTTCGAATGCTAAAAGTTTGACAATTGGAAAAGCACACCATTCTAAACTTGCTTATGAATAAGACCAATGTCACTAGGTGAAAGGTAGTCGTAAACAATGCAATTTATAGCACATGGAAACTGTAGTAACTGATTAGATACAGTCTAATAGAGCGCAACAAATGAGTGCCGACATGAACAGTTGAAGGAATGAGATAGATAGTGAGATTTTCCTCCTCAATAGCTATTCTGAACGTGACAAAACCCAAAATTTTGAGAAAGACAAGGAAATGATGTAGGTGCCTGTGAAACTAAGCAAAATGGGCTTCTGAACCTGACACAGATGATCGATATTATGTTAAGAATTTTACATTAACACTATTCTAAGACAAGATCTTTACCTCTTAGAAGAACATAAGTAGGTTGAGCTGCTGCAGGGCTAAGTTGAAGCCTATGACAAATGAAGAAAAGATAAGTTCTACCCCGTTGTTTTATTGTCAGCGGCTTGAGGCTTTTAAAGTAGGGCATTACATATGCTTTTAAATATGCTAAGTAAAGCTCTTCTTGTGAATTAAGCTTTCACTCATTAGCGCCTGAGTTGTTCGTGAAAGCTAATTCAGCCATATAATTATTGCGTTCATTCCTTTTGTCAGGTTGAGACAGATAGTTGGGTTGAGAATGCTGGCAATGGTCTCATGGGCATGCAGGTGCATAAGACTCTTCATTCTTCTCTTATGTCTGCTGCTTTAGTATCGTTACTAATTCTGTTTTATACTGAATTTATGATGTTCTTCTTTTTAGATTGTCAAACCAAATGGACAGTTGAAGTTCCTGGTTGAGATATTCTTCGGGATTAGGTTCTCCATGACTGGAAAATATGAGTAAGTTCCCTGGTAAATGCCACTTGCAAATGGTTGTCGTCTCCAATCAAATTAATGAAGCAATGCTAGCCATAGAAACTGAGGATATTAAGATTTTCATTAAGAATCAACTGCTAGGTTCTGATGTCGCGCGCCAATACTTCTGTTTCTGGCATACGACCTTATGAAGTTAAAACTGCTAGGTTCTAATGTCGTTAAGCTTAATAGCTTATCTTCTAATTCAGGAAATCCGGTAGTAACACGTACGATGTCATAATGGATGATGGAGCATTCGTGGCTGGAGTATATGGAATTCCAGTTGAAATGGAAAGCAAGTTCACCATAGAAATACTGTAAGATATCTATTGCAGACATAACATTGGCTTTCTAACTATTTTAGCTGAACTTTGTCATCGATCATTACTTTAGCCGACAGTCTATCGAAAAGAGTCTCTCTGCCTTCCCAGGGCAGGAGTAAGGTCTGCGTACATACTACCTGTTATGATTAATAAATCCTGTTATTTCCATTTGTATAATGCAGATATACTGATGACAAGATCAGAATTTCACGGGGCTACAACAAGATTCTCTTCGTCCATGTACGCGTAGATGGATCCAAAAAGAAGTGATCAAGGGTTGTATAGGCAGATTAAGGCCAATTTGCTATGTTAAAAGTTTAAATCATAATCAAATCTTGTCAAACTGTAACTTATATTCAAATTGTTCATACAATCAAAACTGCTAAATGCCAAAGGATCTCTAGCAGCAGATGTTTATAGGGTGACATCCCCTTATTAAACTTCGTATACCATTAGAACTGTTGGGTATGCGAACAAAGTCTCACATTGATATCTGAAAAGATTGGGAGCCTACGTATTAGGTAGGGATCTTTTAATGGTATGATGCCTTTCGAGAAAAACCGTTCGAGTTTGTCCAAAGAAGATAATATCATACCATGTTAAGAGTATTTTTTGGCCGTTTTAGCCCATCATGAACTTTGTCACTGGCAAATGGTCTTGTTGTGCTCTTAATCATCACAAATACATTCCAAAATGCAGTGTTTGACCACTTTTAGTTTGTGTTTATTGTTGAATGATTGCTCATTTATTTCGAAAGATAGTCGCGAAGCTTCTTCTCTGTCAGCAAGCAAAGACGAGATCACCATTTCTGTCAGCAATGAAAGTTCTTTTATTCTTCCTTCACCTTTTGCCGTAGTCTTTGACTTAATTTAATGTTGAATCCATAATATTCCTCATTTCTTTTCCTTGGAAAAAATTAAGCACATCCGGTTAATTGATCATGGTTAAATGATAAAAGTTTATATATGAAATACATATCGTATATATATATTGGTTTGGTATAAACATCAGATCTAAATTAGTTTTTTGTTCTCCCATAACTAGGCAGTTAACAAATGCGCTGCACATGTGGACAAACTAATAAATATATAAATAATGATATTAGCATGGATAAGGTTAACCTATTAAATGTTGGGATCTTTACACAAATAGCGAGACAAATTTATTTTTTATTTTTTCTAGCTAATATACTTAAGTTATGCATCCAGTATATTCAATTATACATATATTATATATAAATTATACTTATATTATACATTTGTTAACTATTTTTAGTTGGTTATAGGGATAATTCCCAAACTTAGCTCCACTTCCAACCCGAAAGGCCCAATCTAAGATCCGATAACCCGGAAAACATATATAGTTTCCGAGTGCCCCAGAAGCTGAAAAAAGGGCAAAAAGAATCGTTATTAGCAATCCAGAAGAGTACGTTCTTGATATGTAGATATTTGAGTTTCTTCCAATTTTCCCAATTTTTCAATCTGCATAATTTTGAATCTTTTTTTTCTTCTTCTTCGAGTTGGTTAATAATCTTTTCTTACAGGACTCAGATTTATTGAGGATCTTCGCACTTGGAGTATTTGAGCCATGGAAAGTTCGGTAGCTGCAGAAAATGATAGTAATGCTGCAGGTAATTTCCTAACAAACCCGAAATCGTTTTTTCTTAAAAAATTTGATCATCAGTTTTAGTTGCTGAATTAGCGTAGCAATTGCCAATTAGGGGATTCTGCTCCTTGACTATGTGTTGATAGGCTTACTTATTGGAAGCAATTTACTGTTAAAGATCTTGAGTTGAAGTTTTGTGTGAAAGTACTATGGCTAACATTAGTCTAAACAGAAAGAATGTAAGGAAATGCTGTATAGGTTTGAGATTTCAAGAGAAAGCTGCAAAATAAGCTGAAAAGAACACTATACAGCTTCTTTTTCCTTTTTCTCTTTTGGTTATTTGTTGGAACTTGTTTTACCCTTTTACTCATATGACGTTGTTAGCAAAAGAATGGTTTAAGTGCTTATGTGAGTGCTGCTTTGATGTCTGTTTTAGAGGATGATGTAAAGGAAAGGTGCTGGGACCAAAGGGAAGCGCAACCGGGCGAGCCTCGATGTGTTATATGTGGCCGCTATGGTGAGTACATTTGCGACGAGACTGACGATGATATTTGCAGCTTGGAATGCAAAGGTATATTGTTGTCGCGGCTTGCA
This sequence comes from Nicotiana paniculata, assembly GCA_005239505.1. Taxonomy (NCBI): domain Eukaryota; kingdom Viridiplantae; phylum Streptophyta; class Magnoliopsida; order Solanales; family Solanaceae; genus Nicotiana; species Nicotiana paniculata. Next base: position 15,152 of record MDKI01120976.1, on the reverse strand, counting down.
AAATCGCGGCAACCAACTGCTCGTCCATGTCCTGTGAAGTTACCAGCAACTGATGAGTGCTATTATGTTAGGGATAATGACAAATCTGAAGTGAAACCACTAACAACTGACCAGACTGAACTTTTGAGAAGGAAACTTGATATTGTTGTGAAGGGAGACACTACACCACCTCCCGTCTTGTCATTTGCTTCCTGCAAGCTACCTCAGAAGCTTCTCGAGAATATTGAAGTTGCTGGTTATGAAATGCCAACTCCTGTCCAAATGCAAGCAATTCCTGCTGCTTTTGCAGGGAAAAGCTTGCTTGTTTCAGCAGAGACTGGTTCTGGTAAAACTGGCTCGTTTCTAATTCCTATAGTTTCTCGATGTGCAAAAGTTAATGAAGAGCATTTCCAAAACCAGCAGAAACCATTAGCTATGGTTCTCACACCTACTAGAGAACTCTGCATACAAGTAGAGGATCAAGCCAAGGTGCTAGGGAAGGGTTTGCCCTTCAAAACTGCATTGGTGGTAGGCGGTGATGCCATGGCGGGACAGCTCCACCGCATCCAGCAGGGAGTGTCTTTAATTGTGGGAACTCCTGGAAGGCTCATTGACCTTTTAACGAAGCACGAAATTGAACTGGATACTATTTCGATTCTTGTTCTTGATGAAGTAGATTGCATGCTCCAAAGAGGTTTCCATGAGCAGGTGATGCAGATTTTTACAGCTCTGTCTCAACCTCAAGTTTTAATGTATTCTGCAACAATTCCTAAAGAAGTAGAGCGGATGGCAAGCTCAATGGTGAAAAAGGTCACTGTCATCTCTGTTGGGAAGCCAAATAGACCTAATCAGGCTGTCAAGCAGTTAGCGATTTGGGTAGACTCGAAGCGGAAGAAGCAAAAGCTTTTCGATATTTTGATGAGCAAGCAGCATTACAAGCCACCCGTTATTGTATTTGTAGGTTCTAGACTTGGAGCAGATCTCCTTTCTGAAGCAATAACAGTTAGTACAGGGCTAAAAGCATTGCCAATGCATGGTGAGAAATCAATGAAGGATAGGAGAGAAATTGTAAGGTCATTTCTAGTTGGAGAAGTTCCTGTTATTGTGGCCACAGGGGTGTTGGGTCGAGGAATCGATCTGTTGTCTGTGAAACAGGTTGTTGTGTTTGATATGCCAAATTCCATCAAGGAGTATGTGCACCAGGTTGGAAGGGCATCTAGAATGGGAGAGGAAGGTACAGCAATTGTCTTTGTGAATGAAGAGAATAAGAAATTGTTCCCCGAGTTGGTTGAAACTCTTAAAACATCTGGTGCTGCTATTCCACGAGAGCTTGCTAATTCACGGCATTCTGTTGGCTCTTTCTCTGCTGGCAGAGGTCAGAAAAAACGAAAACATGGTTTCTGACAATGTTGGTCTCCCTTCCTCTTACTCTAACATGAAGCTCCCCATGCTAAGAATTAAGATGTTTATCCTCTCGAACTCTCCTCTACTGCAAATGATCTGCCATTAACCCAACTGCTTCTTAGACCTGCTTGTCAAATTGTCGAAGACATGGTATGTAGGCCCATGAGTATTTATACATGTGTATATTGTGTAGTGTGCACGCATTGCATCTTATGATTCTTCTCATGCTGAAAGGATGCTTCTCATTTGAAAAGACCTGGTGAACTGAAAACCAACCCTGGAACTTCAATTATTTAGCGATGGACATGTAGGGCGCACTCCTCAAAGCTTAAGAACTTAAATGTAGCTGACTGCGATGTTGAGGGAGTGCTGCAGTTCCTACTCATTCTTTGGTTGATCTCTCGGCCTTAAAAGCCAAGAGGATAATAATGTTTTGGCGATGTTTGGTTATATCTGCGGTTGGACTGGTAAGCATTCACCTTAGTAACTGCTCACTGAAAGTCTCTGTACATGACAGTTTTGGTGAGACATATATTGTTCCCCCAAATATTATCGTCATTGATTTTCCTTAATGAGTATATAGCATTCTATGCATGACTTGACAGTTCGCCTGACAGGGCACAGATGCCTTTGCCTGTGTTTTCACGAATTAGAAGAATTCTGCTAAGCAAGAGTGCAAGAGGTGTTTAATAATGTGAGTTAAACAGCATATTGTAAATGTTGGTAGGCAACCATCTACTTGTCAACCAGGAGGAGGAAGCAGCGAGAAAAGGAGGAGATTTAGAGGTGACTGCTACTAGTTGAAAACTCTTTAGTTTGAGACAACTCTTAGTAGTTGAGAACTGTGTACTATCTTCATATCACTCAATTTTCCCGGTCAACATATAGATCCGCCTGAAGTGGCTTCATATGAGCAAAGTCACCATTTGCTTTGATGCTTGAAGTGGCTTGCGATTTGGTCCCTTACAATAGGAAGCATCGAAGAACACGCCTCACCATTTAATAACATTGAAAGATCATTCCAGAAAAATGAAGGAAGGCTTCGACAAATTCTATCACATCTACTGGATTGTATTTAACTAAACCTCTTAAAGCTCCTGTATAAATTTTTTTAACATGTGGCTTAATGGGCTTGATATCTTGCAAAACATTAGGGTAAAAATTGCGCGGAGCATCTTATTTGGTCGTCTCCATTTAACCTATACCTGTTTTTTTTTAAACTTTTAACTTGTACCCACTTTTTAAATAATTTCGGCTCCCCTTTCTTCGCTGAGCTGAAGTTCGCCAGTTAAGCTGAAATTTCCCAGTTACAAAAGACAAAACTTAAGCTGAAGTTTCCCAGTTACAAACTTCCCCAGTTATAAAGACAAAAATTTCAGTATACGGGGCTGAAGTTCCCCAGTTACAAAGACTAGAGCTGAAGTTTCCATGTTACAAAGACAAAAAATTCAGCATACGGGGCTGAAGTTTCCCAGTTACAAAGACAAAAACTTTCCCGAGTTACAAAACAAAAACTTCAGACAAAACTTCAGCATATGGGGCTTAAGTTCTTACAAAGACAAAAACTTCAGCTCTAGAGCTGAAGTTTCCCAGTTACAAACTTTCCCAGTTATAAAGATAAAAACTTCAGCATGCGGGGCTGAAGTTCCCCAGTTACAAAGACAAAAACTTGCTGAAGTTCTCGAGTTACAAAACAAAAACTTTAGCATACAGGGTTGAAGTTCCCCAGTTACAAAGAGAAAAACTTCAGCTCTAGAGCTGAAGTTTGCAAGCTACTTCGGGCCCGCCTACTAAAATGCTGAAGTTTTGCGTGATTGCCTTTGCTACTTCAGCCCCGTATGCTGAAGTTATGCGCAAAAGTGGGTACATTTTTAATTTTTTTTTACAAAGCGGGTATAAGTTAAAACGTGATACAAAAACGGGTACGGATATAAAAGCCCCAACATTAGGGATTAGTGCTAGATCTCTAATGTTTTGCGAGATATCAAGCCCATTAAGCGACTAGTGGGAGAGATTTATATAGGAGCTAGAAGAGGTTTAGTTAAATCGTAAATCCCGTACAACCTAGATGTGAAAGAATTTGTTGAATAATTTTCTTTTGAAGGATCTGTTAGCGTTAATTAAATGGTCAGACATGTTTGCTCTGATCGAATTGAATGTCTTTTCCAAGCATCAAAACTATTGGCATCTTTGTTTGTTTATCTGCCTGAAGATCTATATGCTGACCAGTGATATGCAAATATGTAAAAACATTAACCTCATTACCAATTTCCCTCTACCCCTAGAGGGGTTTACCTAGAGTGCCTTCCCTGTAGAGACGTGGAGGAGAAGTATAGAAAACCAGGATCTTTTTTATTTACCCATCTTGTATCCAAAGCCTATTGACGGGAGTAATTTAAATTTGCGCCGGGTAGACTCACAAAGAGAGTAAAACAATCCTACCAAAAGTAAAATAAAAAATAAAAAATTGAGTTTACTTGCCCAAAAAGGTAAATTCAATATAGTTAGTCATCTCTATTTATAGAAGTCTCTTTCATTAAAATTGCAAATTTTAATTTTCAATTAGTTTTAAAATACGTATATATGTGTTAAGAGTTCAATTCTTTAAATACAAATACATAAATATTAACAAACAAAAAATTAATTAATGAAACGAGATTATTTTTTGAGATTTTTAATTTAAACAATTTATTTTCTTTTATTAAGAAATGACTTTTTGCCTAATTGTCTATAACAACCAAAGAAGATTTAAAGATCAAATGCTATTATAGGTGTATAACAATAATTTATTATAATGGCCAAAAAGTATCCAGACAACAACGTTATTATAGAAAAGTCTAATTGTAATATAGTGTGCAACAACTTAAAGATGAGGCACTACATCAATTCCTATTTTATGGCCCTAAAACGCTAAAAAATGAGGAACAATTATGGCGAATCAATGACTATTGTTCATTAGGTCGTTTCTAATGGGCTCACAAAATTTTAGACGATTTAGAGACTGCTGCTCGAATTCATGAAAATAGCGCGAAAATTAGCATACGAAAAATCAGAAATCTTCCCGAAATATTATTTTATGGTCCTAATACTCTAAAAAACGAGGAACAGTTACATCGAAGCAATAACTATTGTTCATTAGGACGTTTCTTATGGACCCACAAAATTATAGGTGATTCGGAGCTGTCATTCGAGTTTATGAAGATGACGTGGACATTAGCACATGAAAAAATGGGAATCATCTTGAATTCCTATTTTATAGCCTTAAAAAGCCAAAAATAAGGAAAAGTCAAGGCGAAGCCATTACTATTGTTCATTAGGTCGTTTCTGATGGGCCTGTAAAATTTTAGATGATTCGGACCCCATCGCCCGAACTCATAAAGATGGCATGGACATTAGCACACGAAAAAATAGGGAATCGTCTTGAATTCTTATTTATGGCCCTAAATCCCCAAAAACGAGGAACAGTCATAGCGAAGCGATCAATATTGTTCATTAGGTCATTTCTGACGGGCTTACAAAATTTTAGGCAATTCGGGGACTGTAGCCCGAATTCATGCAGATGGCGTGTACATAAAAATCTAGGATCGTCCTAAATTCCTGTTTTATGGCCCTAAAACGCCAAAAATAAGGAATGATCATGACGAAACGATGACTATTGTTCAGTAGATCGTTTTCTATATGCCCGCTAAATTTTAAGAGATTCGGGGAGGATCGCCCGAATTCATGCAGGTGTCGTGGACTATATAGCACACAAAAATCTGAAAATCGTCCTTAATTCTTGTTTTATAGCCCTAAAATGCCAAAACGTGAAACGATCATGGAAACAATAACTATTGTTCATTATGTTATTTTTATGGGACCACAAAATTTTAGAAAATTGGGGGCCGGTCGTCGAATTCATGCAGATGGCGTGGACTATAGCACACGAAAATCTGGGAATCGTTCAGAATTCTTGTTTCATGGCCCTAAAATGCCAATAAAACGAGGAACAGTCATGACGAAGCGATTAATATTTTCATTAGGCTGTTTTTGATGGGCCCGCAAAATATTAGGAGATTTGGGGCCGGTCGCCCGAATTCATGCAGATAGCGCGGACTTTTAGCACATGAAAATCTGGGAATCGTCATGAATTCATATTTTATGGCCCTAAAACGCCAAAAAAGAGGAACTGTCATGGCGATGCAATGACTATTGTTTATTAGGGCGTTTTTGATGGGTCCGCAAAATATTAGAAAATTTTGGGCCGGTTGCACGAAATCATGCAAATGGCGTGGACTAGCACACGAAAAATTTGGAATCGTCCTGAATTCCTGTTTATGGCCCTAAAACTCCAAAAAATTGAGGAACGATCATGACAAAGCGATGGCTATTGTTTATTATCATTTTTTATGGGTTCGTAAAATTTTAGGAGATTCAAGGGCAGTTGCGCGAATTCAAGCAGATGTCGTGAACTACAACGCATGAAAATATGGGAATCATCATGAATTCATGTTTTATGACTCGTAAACGCGAAAAATCGAGGAACAGTCATGACGAAGCGATGAAAATTGTTCATTAGGTCGTTTTTGACTAGCCCAAAAAATTTAAGGAGATTCGGGGCCTGTCGTCCGAATTCATGCAGATGGCGTGAACTATAACATACGAAAATCAGGGAATCGTCCTGAATTTCTGTTATATGGCCCTAAAACGCCAAAAGATTAGGAATGTTCATGGCGTAACGATGACTACTGGTCATTAGATCATTTTTGATAGGCCCAAATTTTTTTAGGAGAGTTAGGGCTGATCTCCCGAATTCATGAAGATGGCATGGACTATAGCGCACAAAAATCTGGGAACCGTCCTTAGTTCCTATTATATGACCCTAAAATGTCAATAAATAAGGAACGGTCGTAGCGAAGTGATGACTATTAAATGTTCATCACGTTGTTTTTGTTGAGCCCGCAAAATTTTAGAAAATCCGGGGTTGGTCGCCCAAATTCATGCAAATGATGTGGACTATAGCACACAAAAATTTGTGAATCATCCTTAATTCCTATTTTACAACCCTAAAACGAAAAAAATGAAGATCGGTCATGACAAAGCGATGACTACTATTCATTAGGTGATTTTTTATGGGTATCGCAAAATTTTAGGAGATTTGGGGCTGGTCTACCGAATTCATGCACATGGCATGGATTATAGCACACGAAAATTTATGAATCGTCCTGAATTCCTGTTTTATGGTCCTAAATTGCACAAAAATGAGGAATGATCATGGCGAAATGATGACTATTGTTCATTAGATCGTTTTTATGGACTCGTAAAATTTTAGGAGATTCGGGGCCGATTTGCCGAACTCATGCGGATGGTGTGGATTATAGCACGCGAAAATCTGGAAATCGGCCCGAATTTCAGTTTTATGGCACTAAAACGCCTAAAGAAGGAACAGTCATGCCGAAGCCATGACTATTTCTCATTAGGTCATTTTTGTTGGCCTTGCAAAGTTTTAGGAAATTCGTGGTCGGTCGCCCCGGATTCATGCAGATGGCGTGGACAATAGCACATGAAAATTTTAAAATCGGCTCGAATTCCAGTTGTTTGGGCCTAAATGCTAAAAAGGGTGAACGATCATGCCGAAGCCTTGACTATTATTCATTAGGCCATTTTTGATGGCCCCACAAAATATAAGGCGATTCAGATCCGGTAGCTCAGATTAATGTAGATGGCGGGAACTATAACTCACTAATTTAGAAATCGGCTCGAATTTATCCCTAAAATGCTAAAAAATGAGGAACTGTCATGCCGAAATCATGTATTCTTCATTAGGTGTTATATTTAGGGCCTATTTTGAAATATCTGTGTGTTATAGTTCACACTATCTGCATGAATCCGGGCTATCGGATCCGAATTGTCTAAATTTTTTAGGGGCCCTAAAAACGACCTTATAAATGATAGTCATGGCTTCGGCATGAACACTTTCTTTTTTTTTTGCATTTTAGGGCCAAAAAATTGAATTCGGACTGATTTTTAAATTCTCGTGTGCTATGTCGTCTACATAAATTCGGGCTGCCGGATTTGAATATGCAGGGCCATAACAATGACCTAAAGAACGTTGGTCATGGATTCGGCATGACCGTTCCTTCTTTTTCGGCATTTTAGGGCCAAAAGATTATAATTTTAGCCGATTTCTAAATTTTCGTATGTTACAGTTCACGCCATATGCATGAACCCGGGCTTCCAGATCCGAATCGCCTAAAATTTTGAGGGGCCATAAAAAATAACCTAATAAATAATAGTCATGGCTTTGGCACGATCATTCCTCATTTTTGGCATTTTAGGGCTAAAAAACCGGAATTCGGGCCGTTTTCCAAATTTTTGTGTGCTATAGTCCACGCCACCAACATGAATTCGGGCTAAAAATGACGTAATAGTGTCACGACCCAAAACCAACCCGGTCGTGATGGCGCCCGTCGTGGAACTAGGCAAGTCGACACACTCGCAAACAACTCGATTTTTCATAAAACATTAGATAATAGCCTTTAACAAACTGAAGTTTGCGTAAAAGAGATAAACTCAAAATCAAAATGCGGAAAATAAAAGCCCGACATCGGGTGTCACTAAGTCATGAGCCAATACTACAACTGTTATGAAACATAGCAAGACATCGTAGTCTGAGAATAGCCAAAATACACAAAAAGGGAGATAAGGAAGGAGAAAGGCAGGACTGCGATCACCAGGCAACTACCTCGTTGTTTCCGATGAAAGTCCGCGACAGGAATAGTCAACAACCGCTACCGTAGCCTGAGATACCTGAATCTGCACACAAGGTGTAGGAGGTAACGTGAGTACACCAACTCAGTAAGTAACAAGCCCAAACTATGGACTGATAGGTAGTGACGGACTAAACCTCAACAAATAATAAAATTAAACTGTACGGTAAAGTAGATATGCTTTCCATTCAAGTATTCAAATCAGGAAGCAAGGTAAATGCAAATCTGAACAATGTAAAGTAATAAGCTCAGCATATCTCTAAGTGCCAAAGCACAGAATACATGAAAATGTACCATGTACCTCCACTCTCAAGTGCTCAACCACTCGATATTGTATATGTCCATCCGGCCCAGGGAAGATCCATCCCGGAATATATACACATCGCCGACAACAATCGCTCAGTACCGAGGAAGGCTATTCCAACCCTATGTAGAAGATCCATCTCCAGATATAAATACTTCGGATAAGATCCATGCCCAGGGAAGATCCATCCTTCAAAATATCATCTACGCTCACTGAGGGTGTGTTACAGACTCCGGAGGGGCTTCTACAGCCCAAGCACTATCACAATCATCAACATAACGACTGCGGCGTGCAACCCGATCTCATAATCAGGCTCTCAGCCTCAGTCAGTCATCATTCTCCAGTCTCACACACAGAGGCTCAGAATGCCATGAAACTAGCCCGAAACAATGATATGATGTTCCAAATAATAATAACTGAGACTGAGATATGATATGATATGCATGAATAAGACTGAGTACAGAATATCAATGAAACTAATGAGATGACAGCAGGAAACGACCTCTCGGGTCTCAACAGTATCGGCGTGAAGCCCTAATAGGATATCTAGCATAATTTACAGCACATTTACTTAATCACATGATAGAAACACGGATATCAGCAAGAAAGAGTCACTAAGCGGTGCCATGGAATGAACCAGGCCACAATTCTCATGGTGCACGCCTGCACGCCCGTCACTTGGCATGTGCATCAGCTCAATACTAATCACACAACACATAGATCGGGGTTTCGAACCCTCATAACCAAGTTGAAAAGCGTTACTTACCTCAAGCAAGCCAAAATCCAACTCCATGATGACCTTGCTTCTCGACTCGGCCTCCAAACGTCCCGAATCTAACCAAAAGCAATACAACGCAATCAATATAGGCCAAGGAAACAATTCTACACGAAAAATTATCAATTTCAACCAAAATCCTAAAATTCACCCAAACCCGGCCCCAGGCCCACATCTCGGAATCTGACAAAAATCACAAAACTAGAAAGCCCATTCACTCATGAGTCCAACCATACCAAATTTATCAAAAACCTCGTTTGACCCCTCAAATCCCCAAATAAAACTCTCTAATTACCAAACCCTAAACCCTAAACCTCTAAACAAGAGACTAAGTGTCGCATTCCACTCCAAAACCACTCCGGACCCAAACCAACCAACCCGATGCAACATATTAAAGCTGAACAACACATAAAGAAGCAAAAATGGGGGAAACAGGGCTATAACTCTCGGAACAACCGGCCGGGTCGTTACATCCTCCCCCTCTTAAACAAACGTTCGTCCTCGAACGAGTCTAGAAACATACCTGGAGCCTCAAATAGGTGGATATCTGCTCCGCATCTCCCACTCGGTCTCCCAGGTGGCCTCCTCCACAGTCTGCCCTCTCTACTGCAACTTTACTGAAGCTATGTCCTTTGACCTCAACCTTCGAACCTGCCGATCCAAAATAGCCATCGGCTCCACATCATAAGTCATATCACCCTCTAACTGAACCATGCTGAAGTCCAATACATGGGACAGATCGCCAACATACTTCCGAAGCATGGAAACATGGAATACCGGATGCACACTCGATAAACTGGGTGTCAAGTCAAGCTCATAGGCCACCTCTCCTATCCTCCGAAGTACCTCAAACGGCCCAATGAACTGGGGGCTCAACTTTCCCCTCTTCCCAAACCTCATAACACCCTTCATGGGTGATACCTTCAGAAAAACCTTCTCCCAACCATGAAAGATACATCGCAAACCTTCTTGTCCGCATAGCTCTTCTACCTAGACTGCGCCGTGCGAAGACGCTCCTGAATCAATCTCACCTTATCTAAAGTATCCTGCACCAAATCTGTACCCAAGAGTCTAGCCTCACCCGACTCAAACCAACCAACCGGAAATCTACACCTCCTTCCATATAAGGCCTCGTACGGAGCCATCTGAATACTCGACCGATAACTATTATTATATGCAAACTCCGCGAGTGGCAGAAATTGGTCCCATGAACCCCCAAAGTCAATAACACAAGCGCGTAACATGTCCTCCAAAATATGAATAGTGCGCTCGGACTGCCCGTCCGTATGAGGGTAAAAAGTTGTGCTCAACTCGACCTGAGTACCCAACTCTCGCTGCACAGCCCTCCAGATCTGCGATGTGAACTGAGTACCTCTATTAGAAATGATGGAAACTGGGACACCATACAGACGAACAATCTCTCAAATATAAATCTCAGCTAACTGCTCCGAAGTGTAAGTAGTACCAACAGGAATGAAGTGCGTGGACTTGGTCAGCCGATCCACAATAACCCAAATAGCATCGAACTTCCTCTAAGTCCGTGGGAGTCTAACTACAAAGTCCATGGTGATGCGCTCCCACTTCCACTCCGGAATATCTAATCTCAGAAGTAAGCCACCCGGTCTATGATGCTCATACTTAACCTGCTGACAGTTGAGACACCGAGCTACAAATCCGACTATGTCCTTCTTCATCCGCCTCTACCAATAGTGTTGTCTCAAATTTTGGTACATCTTCGCGGCACCCGGATGGATGAAATACCGCGAACTGTGGGCCTCCTCAAGAATCAACTCCCGAAGCCCATCTACATTAGGCCCACATATCCGACCCTGCATCCTCATCACACTGTCATCACCAATAGTCAAATCCCTAGATCTAGCTCGCCGGACCCTGCCCAGAAGAATGAGCAAGTTTGGGTCATCATACTGGCGCTCCCTGATACGGTCATAAAGAGAAGACCTGGAGACTACGCAAGCCAACACCCCACTAGGCTCCGAAATATCCAATATCACAAGCTGGACCGCTAAGGCCTGAACATCCAATGCTAAAGGTCTCTCTGCTTCTGGAAGATATGCTAAACTCCCCAAACTCTCTGCCCGGCGACTCGAGGCATCGGCCACAACATTGGCCTTCCCCAGATGGTATAGAATAGTGATATCATAGTCCTTAAGAAGCTCCAACCACCTCTGCTGATGCAAATTAAGGTCTTTCTGCTTAAACAGATACTGCAAACTCCGGTGATCAGTATAAATCTCACAATAGACCCCATACAAATAATGACGCCAAATATTTAAGGCGTGAACAATGGCTGCTAAATCAAGATCATGCACCAGATAATTCTTCTCATGTGTCTTCAACTGGCGCGAGGCGTAGGAAACAACCCTACCCTCCTGCATCAAATCACAACCAATGCCTATCCTCGAGGCATCACAATACACGGTATAAGAACCTGAAGCTGATGGCAGAACTAACACTAGAGTTGTGGTCAAAGCAGTCTTGAGCTTCTGAAAGCTCTCCTCACACTCGTCCGACCACCTGAATGGAGAACCCTTTTGGATCAATTTGGATAAGGGCGAAGCAATAGATGAAAATCCCTCCACAAAGCGATGGTAATACCTGCCAAACCAAGGAAGCTCCTAATCTCCGTAGCTGAGGACGGTCTAGGCCAACTCTGCACTGCCTCTATATTCTTCGGATCCATATGAATACCCTCACTGGACACCGCGTGCCCTAAGAATGCTACCGAGCCAAGCCAAAACTCACACTTGGAGAACTTTGCATAAAGCTTCTCTTCCCTCAATCTCTACAATACAATCCTCAAATGTTGAGCATGCGGCTACGAAAGTACACCAGGATGTCATCAATGAACACAATAACGAAGGAGTCCAAATATGGCTGGAATACATTGTTCATCAAATGCATGAACGCAGCTGGGGCATTGGTCAGCCCAAAAGACATCACCAAGAACTCATAATGGCCGTAACGGGTCCTGAAAGCTGTCTTAGGAATATCCGAATCCCGAATCTTTAGTTGATGATACCCGAACCTCAAATCAATCTTAGAGAACACCCTCACTCCCTGAAGCTGGTCAAATAAATCATCAATATGAGGCAATGGATACTTGTTCTTGACTGTGACTTTGTTCAACTGCCTGTAATCAATGAAGATTCCCATGGAACCATCCTTCTTCTTCACAAATAGAACCGGTGCACCCCAAGGTGACACACTAGGCCGAATAAATCCATTATCAAGGAGTTCCTGAAGCTGTTCTTTCAATTCCTTCAACTCCGCCGGTGCCATATGACATGATGAAATAGAAATAGGATGAGTGCCTGGCACAAATCAATACCAAAGTCAATATCCCTGTCAGCCGGTATGCCCGACAGGTCTACAAGAAACACATCTAGAAAATCGCGGACCACTAGAACAAAATCGATAGTAGGAGTCTCTGCACTAACATCCCTTACAAAAACCAAATAAGATAGGCAACCTTTCTCAACCATACACTGAGCCTTCATGAAATCACCCTACTAGGCACATAATCTATGGAACCGCTCCACTCAACCATCGAAAATCCCGGAACCGCTAAGGTCGTGGAACTAGGCAAGCCGACACACTCCTGAACAACTCGATTTTTCATATAAAATTAGATAATAGCCTTTAACGAAATGAAGTTTGCGTAAAAGAGATAAATTCAAAACCAAAATACGAAAAATAAAAGCCCGACATCGGGTGTCACTAAGTCATGAGCCAGTACTACAACTGTTCTGAAATATATCAAGACATCATAGTTTGAGAATAGCAAAATACACAAAAATGGAGATAAGGAAGGAGAAAGGCAGGACTACGGTCGCAAGGCAACTACCTCTTTATCTCCGATGAAAGTCCGCGACTGAAATAGTCAACAGCCGCTACCGCGGCCTGAGATACTTGAATCTGCACATAAGGTGCAGGGGGTAACGTGAGTACACCAACTCAGTAATTAACAAGCCCAAACTATGGACTGATAGGTAGTGACAGACTAAACCTCAACAGATAACAAAATTAAACTGTAGAGTAAATTAGACATGCTTTCCATTCGAGTATTCAGCTCAGGAAGCAAGGTAAATGCAAATCTGAACAATGTAAAGTAATAAGCTCAGCATATATCTAAGTGCCAATGCACAAAATGCATGAAAATGTACCATGTACCTCCACTCTCAAGTGCTCAACCACTCGATACTATATATGGCCATCTGGCCCAGGGAAGATCCATCCCGGAATATATATACATCGGCGACAACAGTCACTCAGTACTGAGGAAGGCTATTCCAGTCCTATGGAGAAGATCCATCTCCAGGTATAAATACTTCGGATAAGATCCATGCCCGGTGTGAGCATGTAATTTTTAACCTACTATATATTCCTACAAAATTCAATAAATTAATTAATGATTATAAACCTTTGTTGAATCAATGTCTGTGTGTGAATTATTTGCATTACATAAATCATAATTTGTCTTTTAAAATTCATAAATGATTTAAAGTTGCATGATTCGGTGCATAACTTCAATCATTTTTTATCGGAAAATTACGGAAAATTATTCTTCAAATAATCACATTTTTTAACTAGAAATTTCAAACTTCAATTTACTCATTAATTAAAATTTAAACTAGAGTTAATTAATATATTACTTGTAATCGACTGAAATAAATAACAACAAAAAATGTTGATTATTTGACACAATGTAGATTTAATGATTAATTTATTCATTTTTTCTAACAAAATTGTGAAATTTGTTCCTTAAATGATATGAGTATTAAATTAAATGATATTACTCTTAATTAATTTATAATTAGACAAAAAACTAAGTTAGAATTAATCACTAGATTTTTTTTTATTAAGTGTTAAAGTTAAAATCGGCGAAATTCGGATCTGGGCTAGAATTGCCCAGGCCCAAAATCCCTCTCATTACCCGCATCGACCCAGGCCCAAACACCCCACAACCCAGCCTGCCCCTACACCACCAAAACGACCCCGTTTAAGTTAAGATCAATCTCAGCCGTTGATCTTCCCAGATCCAACGGCTGAGAAGTATCCGATCCCTAAACTATAAATATGTCCAAACCACACCCCATCCCCTCATTTCACCAAAGCCTCACACCCACCCCCCTCCTGTCCGTCTCTCTCATCTCTCTAAACCTAAACCCTAGCCGCCCTAGACTCCCACCACCTTCCGGCCACTGGAACTCGACCAAATGCCACCAAATCCTTACCAGACGATCCTCTCCTCATCCTTAACCCCATCCCACCATCAGTTCCCCTAAAAACCCACCCGAACCCCTTCGATTTCAGGTCTAAGAAAGGCAGAAAACTTGGTTTCCTATTACCAGTTCGATTCAAAACAATCGATGGTTCAAAGCTACATGAGTCAACAGCTCTTGATGAGAGCTGTTGATTTATGTGGGTTTGGATCATTTCCAAACCCTGCCGAAATCTGTCAGCACCCTGCGGGTATCCTTCCCCCCTATCTTTTCTATTCTGACGTTTCTTCACTTTTAGAAAAAATGAAATCGCATGCCTCACTGTTTGGTACATGTGTTTGTGTTGTACTGTTCTCATATAACATGCGTTTGTTCTTGATTTAGTTTAGATCTCTAAAATGCATACGTCAAAGGTATAATAACCATTTCATATTTATGCTATTTAGTTTGAAATCGTTGTTTCGAGTTTGGTTTTTTGTTGAATATCCTCTTTTCTTGGCCTGTTTAATTCCAAATATGCATGCGTTACCTGATCCGTACCTCATGGTTTAAATTGTTCACTGGTTAGAGGTTATTATTTCCCCCCAGACTGTTTTCCCCCTTTTCTTTCCCTATTTTTTCTCAACTATTAAGTCTCTCGCTTTAAGGATTGATTACTAATCTGGTTTAGGAGTTCATGAACCTTTCGGTTTAAGTAA
>ML311438.1:434-24065 GCA_005239505.1 Nicotiana paniculata | reverse complement strand
TTTCCTTTTCAGGAAAAAGACCACAAGGAAGGAATAATCAAGTGCTCGAGATCTCATTCTTCAGAGCTCAAACACTTGGGGGACTATATAGTATGGAAGGCTAAGACGAAGCAAAAAAGACTATCAGAAAGTCAAAAGCTCGAGCCTAAAGACTCATCTACCCAACTAGACAAGTGATACGAGCTGAATCGAAAGAGATAAAAAAGAGTCATCCAAATACAAAGCCTAATGCAAAAATGCGAAAAACCTTCGAACATGTTCAGGTTGAAAGGCAAAATATTAGTCACGAGGAAGAAATGTACATCTTTATACTTATTCAAAACTGTTGTAACAAAAACAATTAGGGGTAAAAGATCATCATTAATGTACTCATTCAAAAACTGTTATGATCAAAAACAGTTAGGAAAACTGTGTACTCATATAAAAAACTATATCAATTAAAACAGTTACGAATAAGAAAACATTTCCCTCATACTTGTTAGAAAACTGTTTCAACAAAACTAGTTGCGGGTAGAAACCCCAATCTTTATAAAAACTGTTACTAGTGAAAAACAGTTGTTCCCTTGTATTAATATCGAAAAACTGTTACTTATGAAAAACAGTTACGAAATACAAGTGTATATCAAATCTGTTAAACAAAAACAGTTGCAACATGAGTTTTAGACGATAATCAAACACATGTAAAATGTCGTGGAAGTTCAAACAAAAAACTTTCCCTGGAAACATTCTTAAACATGTGTAAAATTCCTATCACTCTATTGCATTATCATAAAGTTGAGACGTCTTCTTCATGTCAATTATAAAGGGCCCTCTTCCATAAATTATGCCTACTACAAAAAGGCACACATTTATATGACACCGTGCCTATTACGAAAAGGTACGAGTAATTTAAAGCATTCTATATGCAAAAATTCAGAGGTAAAACTAAAACCTCAAAAAATGAAGCATGCAAAAGACTTAAAGAGTGAAACAGAAACTCAACGAAAGTCATACTAGAATTCATATATATTAAAATGGCTAAGTAAAAAACTAAGTATTAAATTATACTTAGCCGTATAGAATTTTTATACATTGAGGTGCCCCGAAGTTGTCATTTGGGGGACTTTAAAGAGATCCAAATTTACCCCCGATGGGACTGGGGGTAACCACCAATTGAGACAAAGAAAAAAAAGGGGGTGAACCAACTAAACTTCTTCGGGAGGGGGGTTGACTTCACTGGCAGAAAGAACGGGAGCAACTAGGGATGAAGAGGCACGAGCGGCTGGAGTCTCACCATCAGGTAAAGAGAGGTTATGACCTTGCTGAGCCTTCTCCATGGCTTCCTTAGTTTTAGCTATTTCAGCACTAAGGTCGAAACCCTCTGGACTCATTTCCGTCAATGTGTCAAGGCGAGAATTCATATACGCCCAGCTCACATCAACAGCAGACACCTCTTCAAGATCTTCATAATCCCTTGCCCATACTTGAAGCTCAGCTCTCAACCTGCATCATACCTTCAAAGAAATATGCACAACCTCATTGACCCATGTAAGAGCATTGTGGCTGGCTAGCTTGGATTTCTCAGTGGGACCTATCAAAGGCTTGAGCCACTCATAGGGTTCACCCATTTTCTTGAAAAGATTCCCCTCAGCTGGAACCTCTATTACCACCTGCCGCATCTCTCTGCTGGAAGACCCTAGTTTCCTGGCGGAAGGCATGTAAGCAGGCAGAGATGAAACAACAACAGGCACGGAGGATTGAGGAGCTGGAGAAGCCACGGGCAAGGAGGATTGAAGAGTTGAGGAACCCACGGGAAAAGTAACAGCAGAAGCCGTAATAGACAAAGGAGCAGATGAGACAGCTTCTCTTAAAGAAGCAGGAAAGACAACAACCAAAGGAACATCGCCAGGAGCAAGGTCAAAACCTTCATGGAACAAGTAATCTACAGACTTATGAATGGGAGAATGTGAAACATATTCAAAGGTAGAGGGCTCAACCACAGACACGGAAGGCAAGGTCATGGGTGTAAATTCATCATCTGAAACCACCCACCTTCTCCGTGGCCTGTGTACTAAATCACCCTCTTCTTCTTCTTCTTTTTATTCTACGGAACGAGACTCGCCAATCTTCCTCTTCGAGGAAGACAAACCAACAATAATCTCTTGGGCCTGAGCCAAAGACATCTTCGGTATAGATGAAGCAAACACCCCACAAGCAGAGAACCCTATCAAAAGGGAAAAAAGTTAAGCGGCAAAGAAATAAGAGACTCTAGTAAGGAAAGAATCAAGAACAAAAGCTTCACTTACCGTGGGTCTTTACATGCCAACCATACCTCCCAGCGAGGTACTTCCAAGATCTATCTTCTAAAGGAGCAAGGGACAATAATTTTTCTACCCAATCACGGATACCGTAGACATTCTCAACAGTATCCATGATTGCTGAGAGAAGAATAAATAGATACAGTGTTAGTAAAACATCTCAAGTCAAAACGAGGAAAAGTAAATAGATGTGAGCTAAAGCATACTTACGTGCACGATTTCACTTCTCAGGGAAGGGAAGATTTTCTTCACCCACTAAACCAACAGTGGGTACAACAACATACCAGAGGTACCAACCCCTATCCTTATCATCTCCAGGTGTTACCAACACTCTTTTGCTCCTAGCAGTCAGAGTAAAAATCCCTTCACAAAACAAGGTAGGAGAGTAGAGATGAATAAGATGGTTGAAAGTAAAAGGAACCGAGGCTAAAGAAGCTAAACTCCTAAGACATGCGACAACTCACCACACAAGCGAACCAACTTGTCCTAAGCAGATATTGAAGAAACGGAAGAATTCAATTATGACTGGATCAATGAGAGGTCTAAACCCTAGAGTAAAAGGGTACGTATAAACAAAAGAATATCCCGTCTTGTAAGATGTTATTCTTTGATTACTATTCAGAATATAGACAGGGAAATCAGGCCTCCTAAAACACTCCCTACGAACAAGGGAAATCTGACCCTCAGTTATAAGGGTTGGATACCTTTCGACACTCTCAAGGGAAGAAGATTGGTCTACAAGAACTTGATTATCTCTAGCAAAGACAAACTCATCAGGAACAATTTCATCAAATCCAGGTTCACGAAGGCGTTCACCTCTACCTCTAGAAAAAGACCGAGAAGCCCTAAACCTCGGAGAAACTAGAGACCTAGCGGAAGGTGGGGGAACTATCTGAGAAGAAGAGGAGCCTCTCGAAGGAGTGGATCCTAGACTTCTAAGTCTACCACCCCTCCGACTCCTAGTCGGAGCATAAGATGACGTTAAATTTTCAATATCTATTACTCCCTGAGGTTGATTTGAAGAAGACATGTTTGCAAAAGCAAGAAGAAAGTTCTTTACAAAAGACAAAGTTAGAAAGTGTTTCGTGGAAGCAAAGAAAAGAAGAAAGGTATTTATACTTGAGGACAACCGTCAAACATGGGAAAAAAGGAAAATAATGATGAAAAGTCATAATTGAAGGTGTCACTTCGGGATTGACACAACCGCAAAAATCCCTAAAAGGTGTCGAGTAAATGTAGAACTAATTCTAGAAGGTCACGTGGTATGAGCATTAAATGGAAGTGACAAACGAAGGATACAACGTTTCGAGGTAAAGTGGCGGCAAAATATTCCTGCCATAAATGAGTATCCATTTACCAAATATTAATCGATAAATATATGGTAAGTGGAGGGACTATCTGTATTGGTAAAAGGAGTTTCAAACGTAAGCCAACTCTTGACAACTCAGCCAGTTATGTGGACATAGGAGAACGCGACAGATGGATGTGATTCTTTGAAGAGGTACGGAACAAAGAGGAACGATTCAATAAACCCTCGAGCTCATCAACCACGGGAAACTCAACCTGATAAAAATAGGGAAGAGACACAGTCAAAATAAATCTGGACAAAGCTATGGGCAGATTCAAGAACCCACAATTGATTACTCGTACGTTATGTAATCGTACCCGATTTACCGTTATCCTTTATAACGCCCCATTAATTTCATAATTAGTCATTAATGGGCAATCATAGCAAGAGTTGTACGTTATATCAAATAATCTCCTATATAAGGGAGGAGAATACAGCTTGTTAAGGCATCTGATTCTTGAATACACACTACTTTGCTTTTCTATATTTCTGCAATATTGTCTATTATTCGTTTTTATCTATTTCCTTGATTATCAGTAACCCGTGTTCATCCTAGAAATAGCTTTAGTCAAAGGATCTAATTCTTTGGTTAAAAAACTACTACTAAGGTACAAACTTAATTCCCTTTTAATTTTGTTGTATTATGAACTAACGTATGCAGGTATTCGGCCAAGGGCACATGTGGCTATTAGGTATAAAGGCACGTGTTGCACTCTTTTCCCCTTGGACCGGTTTTGTCCCGAAGTGGGATTTTCAGCAAGGTTTTTAACGAGGCAATAATAGAACGTGTTACCTTAGATTTGAGACCGGCCTTAAACCGGAATCGATGATCGCTTGCATTAGATCAAAAATATCCGGTATAAAGGCACGTGTTGCACTTTTTTCCCCTTGAACTGGTTTTGTCCCGAAGTGGGATTTTCAGCAAGGTTTTTAACGAAGAAATAATAGAACGTGCTACCTTATATTTGAAGACCAACCTCAAAACTGGAATCGATGATCGCTTGCATTAGATCAACAATATCCGAGCCCTCACAAGTTTGGCCTCGAATACTAGGGGCTATTACCTCTAGATTAAGATCTTTAGCAAGGGAAAGGAAAATTTTATGTGCCAAAAGCTAAGGCTTGGTGGTTAGGATTAATTGTAGGGGTCAAACGGTCATATTAAACCATGCCCACATAGTCCACTCTAGCCACGACACAAGGTTTATGTTCCTTCAATCATGTACCTTGCATATTAATCATTGAAGGAAATTTCTACTTCCCTTACACTTTATTACTGCACATTTTATTTTTTCAATCCTGGATCCTAAAGCCTACGGGATACCCCTACTCGGGGTTTGTCAACCGATAAAAATTCGGACGACCCGAGCTATCGAACCCCAGAGGAACCAAGCCTATTAGGCAGTGCCCGAACATAAAAGGCTATGGCCACCCTAAATACGGCTCGGAGACGTCCAAAGTCTGTACTCAGAAAGTTAGGCCCTTACAAAAATCAAAACCTGAAAAGGTTACCTTTGGCAAAAACATCGTCTAAGACACTTAAGCATCTTAATAACCTTTAATTTTATCGAAGGCTCGAAGCCACAAATAATGCAGAGTTGCCATCGAAATCAAGCCCCATTTGGTCCTCCGAAGAACGAACGCTCTAGACTGCATTTGATTTATTCTAGGGCGTTAAAAAATGATACACAAATAAAAAGAATTGCAAGTAGATGCTGAAAATGTACGATATTTCCAAAAGGGAAATTTTTTATATATTCAATAAAAAAACATTTACAAAGTCACGATAAAATGGCCTCAAAATAAAATAAAAACAAAATACACAAGGAAAAATTAAAAAAGAACTAAGGCATTTACGCTTGGTATTCACCTCGACTCATCCTCAGAACTATGAGAACCCTTGGGGCCTTTGGGAACCTCAGGCTCATAGAGTTCCTTTGCCTCGCCCTCAAGTCTCTTGGCTTATTCAATCTCATCCGATAGTTCAAAACCTCGGGCATGGATCTCTTCGAGGGTCTCCCTCCGGTATAGCCGTTTTACGTACTCGTTCTTCGTCTTTAAGTGGGCCTAGGCTACCACCACATCATCTTTATACTAGGCCAGTATTTCCTCGACATCAGAAGAGGTCACATCCAATTTGGACCTCAGTACGGCATATTCTTGTCCGAGGGCAACCCGTTCCGTGATGGCCGAGTTCAGTTTTGCTCGAAGATCATCATTTAGTCGGGATCACTTATTAGACTTGTCCTTTTTCCACCAAGAGTTGGTCCTTGGCCGATGCCACCTCCTCTTTTGCAGCCTCCCTTTGAAGCCAGTAGGTACATCCTGCCCTTCCATGCCTCGGTCGTGGCCTTGACCTCATCCATCTCAGTCCAAAGTTGGTCTATTAGGTCTATCTTCTGATGGACCTGCAAAGTTGTGTTGTTAGGCACCACAAGTAGCTTCTCGTTTTTAGCCTCAAAGATATTTACCTTCTCGACCAGGTCGGCGTGCTCCCGCTTCAAGGTTGAGGCCTCATTGTGGGCCTTTTCTAGCTCGGCTTGTAGAATCGGGAGGTCCTTGAGGGCCTCATATTGTTGGTCACTAAGATCCATGTACATGTCCTTCTTCCGAATTTTCTCTTTGAGCTCGAACTCAAGTTGGCGGTATTTAAGCGGAACCGAAAGGAAATTTTCATGATGAAGCACTGAAGTCTGAAAAACAATAAAGTTATTAGAACACGTCTAAATCTAAGCAAGGTTCACAAAGGGGCACAAAGGGCAGATGCCTTACCCGGTTCATCACCTGTTGTGTCTCGTTGAACAGTCTCGACGAACCCACCTTGTTCATCTTCATCTTGTCCTCCTCGGTCACCAAGCATCAAAGGTAGCAGGCCACGCCCACCAGAGCGAACAAGGACCGGGCGTCCGCTGGGAGAGTAAGAATGACTGTTCTTTTGCGCTCGAGGTCCACGCTCGAGGCAGTGAATTGCTTCACTAGTTTTGGCCTCGAGCTTGGCTTACCCGCTCCCGATGGCACATCTTTTTTTCGGAACCTCCAGGTGACCAAACTCGAAAAAGTCCTCTAGTGCGGCTATATCTATGCCGTCGAATAATGTGTTGAATGCATCATCTGGTCTCGACGCCATCTTGCTAGATTTCTATTTGCCCTCTTGGGCCTCCTCAAGCATGAAATCAGTATATGATGGTGTCTCACGATGTCAGTGACGCCGGTTACCTCCTTTGGGACAGGAGCGACTTTCCGAGAGGTCGTAGCCTCCGTCTCTCTCTCTGGTTCCTGAGCTAGAGGGGGATTGACCTCGTGGTAATTTTCCTGATTGCTGCCTACTCCCCCTCATTAAGGGTCGACCCATGAGCAATAAAAAGGTTGTCGTCCTCAGGGTAGTCCTTGATTCATTAGGGGGATTCAGAGTCCGGTACCCTGGACTTGATGCTCTTTTTTATTTTTTGGACCCTAATGGTCACCTTTTTCTTCTTTGCCTCGCCATCCGAGGAACGAACTTTCTTTTCTTCTAATTTTTCTCCTCGTTTGCGGCAGCCCCGAGCTGTCCCAAAGCAGAGGGTTCGGCAAGCAAGGAAGGATCCTTGTCCTCATCCAACGGCCTGAGTTCGGTGGTCTTAGGTAAACCTGCAATAAAGGAAGAAGACGTAGCAACGTGTAAGCTAAAAGTATGAAGGTAATTATTCGGGAAAGAACCTCACCATGGGAACGAGCCTCCCATTTGCCCTTCGAGAGCTTGGGCCATGCACGCTTAGAGTATGGCATCTATTTGTAGATCCCGTCGATCTACTCATTGAAGCGGGGAACTACATAACGAACTTGAGCAACAGCTGCATAGTGACAAACACAAGTAAAAAAAGAAAGAATAAAAGGAAATGGAAAATACTCGAGAAGGAAAATGCTTACTAGATGTGTTCCACTTCTCTAGGAACGACAGAAATTCGGAAAGGATCAGGTCTTCGGTCTTCACCAGAACAAACCTCCCCTTCTAGCCTCGATCTCGATCCTCGTCAATCCTCGAGAATGGAGCTTTTCTCTCTCGATTAACGAGCTTGACCAGCTCCCTCAGAAGATTCAGGGACTGTATAGGCGAAGCAAATGGTCGAGGGTACCGAGGTGATTCGGTGTTCTTCACGAAGTGTCGTAAGAGGATCATGATCTTCCAAAAGGACAAATGGATTTGCCCAAGGCACACATCGTATCTTTTGCAAAAATCGAGGACTATGGGGTCCACGGGGGCGAGCGTGAAGGGGTAAGTGTAAACACTCAAGCACCCCTCCACGTGAGTAGTGATGTCGTTGTTAGGCCCAGGGACGACCACCTCCTTGCCTTCCCAGTTACAGTCCACCCGGACTGTGGGTAGTGTTTCCTTAGATATAGAGTATTTGTATCTCCATGCTTCCTCGCCTCGGTCATGTTGGCTAGAGGCCTTCTCGGTGTTAAAATCGTTCCCTATGGAGCAACCCCTGAGTACGAAGCTATTCAAGGGGGATCTTGAGCCACCTCGAGAACGGCCACATCGGCATCTATGGCCGGGTGGGAAGATGAAGGAGTAATTTTCTAAGACACATACTTGGAAGTTTTTGCCATCGTAATCTGCGAAATATGAAAGTTTGAAGAAAAAATATGAATATTTGAAGATGGGATAAGGTTACGAAAGTCTGGGTTGAAGATCCAAAGAGAATTTATGAGGATTGAAGATGAAGATATGAAGGTTTAGGGAGAAATGTATGAGATTTGAAGGAGTTAAAAGCAATTAGAGAATTAGAGGGCAAGTTCTGGAATCGAAAAATGGAAGAAGAGAAAAGTGGTCGGAGCTTTTATAGAGGAAGAACAATAATTGTATTACGTTTCGCATTTGAGGGCAGTCAACCTGTGGCTGCAACATGTCCGAAGTCAGAACACTGTGATTGATGAGACGTTTTGTTGACCTGTCATTTCGGTTTTAACGTACAAAGGAAGGAACCAGGGTCCATTTAACACTTCCCGTCATTTTAGTAAACCTACTCTCCGGAAAGCGAGGGGACTATTTATGTACGGGTAATATCGGGGGAAATGTCTACCCCGATTTTTCGACGAGAAAATAGAGGAAGAGTAGGGATCCACGAGATTGTATCCCCAAGATGTAATCAAGGTCCGAGAATCTTCGTATTAGGATCAAGGAAGAGATAATGATGTATCCGTGATCGAATGCGGTAAAACAACACACCACGGGCCAAGTATAAGTCATATATCCAGGGAGACACGATGAACGGTGAGAATAGAGGGCCATGATACTCGCCCTCAACCGGATTTCCCGGTGTGAATCTCTCTCGATGTCGATTGGGGATCAACAATTACCAGAAAAGGAAGGTTTTTTACCTTTTTGAAATTCCATTAGGACTAAAATTTCCCTACTATATAAAGGGGAGGTTTTTCTTTTCTTTGACACATTGTAACGCGCAATTCAAAGCGATACAAGTTTATTTTCTGCCTTTTAGATGTTGTTACAGTTTTTTCTCATTTGTTCTGTTCTCCAATCACGAACGGGCTTGAACCGAATGTCCAACCGAGGATGAGGTCATTGGTCAGTCTAAGCTCAGGCTTGGCTATAACATTGCAATTGATTTGAAAGTTTATTTCATATCTAGCTCATTTATTTGATATTCTTAATTTTTGTGTTGAATTGAACCACATATCCTTAAAACCGCGTAAAAAATTTAATTGTTACCCAGTTTTAGGATAAACACATTGGCGCCCACCGTGGGGCTAGGATAATAGTGGTGATTTGATATGAATCTCCATAACACAACCTATTTTACACTTGTTCCTTGAAGCCTTAATTTCCGGTCATCCCAAAAATGTAAAACCCTCAGTCTGCTTACTTGAACGTTGATGCTAAGTTTGGTCATCACGACGAAAAAAAACAATTTGGTGCCCAGCAACGATGTGCCTCCTGCCGATCCTATCAGTGTCCCAGCCGTCGACCTGGTCGACTGAAGCGAACGATGTATCCATCATCGAATGCGGTAAAACAACACACCACAGGCCAAGTATAAGTCATATATCCAGGGAGACATTACGAACAGTTGTGCATCACGGATAGAGGGCCATGATACTCGCCCTCAATCGGATGTCACGATGCAAATCTTGCTCGATGTCGATTGTGGATCAAAAATTACCGGAAAAGGAAGGTTTTTACCTTTTTAGACTTCAATTAGGACTAAAATCCCCCTACTATATAAAGGGGATGTTTTTCTTTTCTTCTGACACATTATAACGAGAAAATCTAAACAACACAAGTTTATCTTCTGCCTTTTAGCTATTGGTATAGTTTTTGCTCATTTGTTCTGTTCTTCATTCATGATCGGGCTTGAACCGGGTGTCCAACCGAGGACGAGGTCATTGGCCAGTCTAAGCTCAGGCTTGGCCATAACATTGTAATTGATTTGAATGTTTATTTCATCTCTAGCTCATTTATTTGATATTCTTAATTTTTTGTGTTGAATTGAACCACATATCCTTAAAACCGCGTAAAAATTTAATTGTTACCCAGTTTTAGAATAAACACATTGGCGCCCACTGTGGGGATAAGGATAATAGTGGTGATTTGATATGAATCTCCATAACACAACCTATTTTACGCTTGTTCTTTGAAGTCTTAATTTCCGGTCAGCCCAAAAATGTAAAACCCTCAGTCTGCTTACTTGAACGTTGATGCTGAGTTTGATCATCACGACGAAAAAAATAATTTGGTGCCCAACAATGATGTGCCTCCTGCCGATCCTATTAGTGTCCCAGCCGTCGACCTGGTCGGCTAAAGCGAACGATGTATCCGTCATCGAATGCGGTAAAACAACACACCACGGGCCAAGTATAAGCCATATATCCAGGGAGACATTATGAACGGTTGTGCATCACGGATAGAGGGCCATGATACTCGCCCTCAACCGTATGTCACGATGCAAATCTTGCTCGAGGTCGATTGTGGATCAACAATTACCGGAAAAGGAAGGTTTTTACCTTTTTAGACTTCCATTAGGACTAAAATTCCCCTACTATATAAAGGGGAGGTTTTTCTTTTCTTTTGACACATTATAATGAGCAAATCAAAAAAACACAAATTTATCTTCTGCCCTTTAGCTATTGTTATAGTTTTTGCTCATTTGTTCTGTCCTTCATTCATGATCGGGCTTGAACTGGGTGTCCAACCGAGGACGAGGTCATTGGTTAGTCTAAGCTCAGGCTTGACCATAACATTGCAATTTGTTTGAACGTTTATTTCA
The DNA here is from genome assembly GCA_005239505.1 of Nicotiana paniculata. Classification (NCBI taxonomy): domain Eukaryota; kingdom Viridiplantae; phylum Streptophyta; class Magnoliopsida; order Solanales; family Solanaceae; genus Nicotiana; species Nicotiana paniculata. The sequence continues at coordinate 13,155 of ML311438.1, read as the reverse complement.
TCTATAGCTCATTTATTTGATATTCTTAATTTTTTGTGTTGAATTGAACCACATATCCTTAAAACCGCGTAAAAATTTAATTGTTACCCAGTTTTAGGATAAACACATTGGCGCCCACCATGGGGCTAAGGATAATAGTGGTGATTTGATATGAATCTCCATAACACACCCTATTTTACGCTTGTTCTTTGAAGTCTTAATTTCCGGTCAGCCCAAAAATGTAAAACCCTCAGTCTGCTTACTTGAACGTTGACGCTGAGTTTGGTCATCACGACGAAAAAAATAATTTAGTGCCCAACAACGATGTGCCTCCTACTGATCCTATCGGTGTCCCAGCCGCCGACCTGGTCAGTTGAAGCGGAACCCGTAAATCCCGAGGTAATAAAAATGCTTTAAGCGTTAACGAAACAGGTGGTGTAACACCCTGAATTTTTATAAATAAATTATGTGTATTTAGGTGATCTTGTTTTTATTGCTAATGTTTTATCACTTTTCTTAAATTTAAATTTTCTACTTTATTTGATTAAATAAATGGGAGTATAAAAAAAAGACTTAGTATATCCTATTGGATCCCTTAAATCTATTTTGACCCATTTGATAAAAATAATATCTAGCTTCCATCCATTTGGGAGATAAACCCTTTACGTTAGCAAAGTCTCTTTCTCTCTCTCATAAGACATTTTCTTCTTCTTCTTCTTCTTCTTCTTCTTCTTCTTCTTCTTCTTCTTCTTCTTCTTCTTCTTCTTCTTCTTCTTCTTCGTTCTAGCCTTTTATTGGAGAACTCTCAATCCACACAAGTTTCGTCCTCCCACTACCATCAAAATTACATTATTTACATAAAAATTTTAATCATTATCTTTTGAATATATGTTGGAATGTTATATTCAAGAATCAAGATGGATTAAACTTATTTGAAACCCTAGGTTTGGATTTATGGAGAAACTCTCTCAAACTTGTGTTATGCTTCTTGTTCAATATATATTGGTGAAATTATTAAATTTGTTGTTAGAGAATTTGAGATTTTGAAAGTAAGAGATTTAATCCCGCTTTTGAGCTGGACAGCAATTAGTATTTTAAGCTTAACGTTTTCTCTAAAACTTGGATTGTAGTGATTCAAAAATTTGTAGAAATATAAGACATAGATCTACAATTGTTGTGAAGACTAAAATGGTTAGTTCTGCTGTCTACTACGTCAAAAGTGGGCTGAAATATAGGGAAGAGTTGCTGCCAGATTTTTAGTAAAATAGTTGTGACCCACTTAGTCCCCCTTTTTGATATTCATCATGATTTGATTTAAACATCTTAAGTTTCAAAGCTTAAGTGAGTTTTGATTAAGTGTTTAAGGTACAAGAGACATTCGTTCAAGCTAAGGATCACACCTTAGAAAAATTGCTCTTTTCTTGGCTTAGAAGATCTTAAATCCCTTGATGTCATTTGAGCTTTAGAAACACTAAAGCTCCAAGGTTTGCACATAAACTTGAGCGTTTCTTTCAATTTAATTTTTTGAGATATTGTAAGTGGTTAAGATTTGGTGAAATTTAGGTAAAATTTGTTGTCATATTGACTTGGTTGCTTCTTTACTAGTTACTTGCTTAGTTGCTTGAGAAAGAATATCTTGAGGCATTTTGATTTATTAATGTTCATTGAGGGTATAATTTTGTAATTGAGTTATGAATATGTTAGAAACCATATGGGTGTCATGTGAAGTATTTTTGAAAGACCATTTATTCTCGCCCACATATACGGAGTGCTTGAGCATATTGCATTTTGTTGGAATTTTATCCCTCTTATGATAGTGACTTTGTCACTTTTATTGGCATGCCTTTTGTTTGGATCTTGACCCATCTTGACTTTGGATTCACACTCCATCTTAATCATGGAATTTATCCATTTTGAGTATGGATGGAAAATCCACTTTCAATATGGCTCTTGATTCTCTTGATAATTGGGTGATGATCCAACTTGATCTAGGACTCCGGCCCTTCTTTCTACTTGATTATGTTTTGATATTGCGTGACGCATGTGTTGGGCGAATCAACTAATCCGTGGACTTTCTCGGATTATAGTTGATATCTTTTTGACATGTGAGATTTTGAATAATGGTATCTTGAACTATTTATGATTTGATATTTAGCCCTATTGATATGATTGTACCTTCATTAAGTACTTGAAGTTGATTTTAATAAGCTCATATCTCATATATAGAATTTATTTCTTATATTCATTTCATAGTTTACATTTATTTTATTATGAAATATTAGTTAAGTTTATGTGCCACTAAGCTTTATGTAACAACCCGGCTGGTCATTTTGAGAGTTATAGCTCCGATCCCCTGTTTATCGCGTTCTCCATATTTTTTTATGCTTATGTGACTTGACGGGAGGTTTTTTCGTGGTTTTAGAGTGTTTGGGGACACTTAATCCCTAAAATGGAAGCTTAAGTTTTAGGATTTTGATCTTAGTTAAAACTATGTGAAGACGACTCCAAAATGGAGTTTTGTCTGTTCCATTAGCTCCGTTGAATGATTGTGGACTAAGGAGCGTGTTCAGACTGTGATTTGAAGGTCTGTAGCTAAATTAGGTAAAATGGCAAAAGTTGAATTTTTGGAAAGTATGACTGGTAATAGAATTTTTGATATCGGGGGCGGATTCCCATTCTGGAAGTTGGAATAAGTTCCTAAGGTTGAATATGACTTGTGTGCAAAATTTGAGGTCAATCGGACGTGGTTTGATAGGTTTCGGCATCGGTTTTAGAAGTTTGAAGTTTCAAAGATCATTAAGTTTGAATTAGAGGGTGATTCGTGTTTTAGCGTTGTTTGATGTGATTTGAAGGCTCGAATAAGTTCGTATGGTGTTTTAGGACTTGTTCGTGTGTTTGATTGAGGTCTCGGAGGCCTCGGGTGTGTTTCAGATGCTTAACGGATTGAGAATGGACTTAGGCAAGTTGCTGAAGTTTTCTAGTTTTTGGTGTTTTTGCACCTGTGGTGGGGAGACCGCAGGTGAGGAATCGCACGTGTGTAAGGTCTATCGCAGAAGTGGAGTGGGATAGGTGCTTAGGGGTCGCAGGTGCGAGGTAATATTCCGCATCTGCAATGCCCGCAGATGCGCCTAAGGAGCGTGGGTGCAAAGAGAGACCGCAGAAGCGGACCAGATTCCGCATGCGTACACTTGCAGGTGCAGCCCCTTCATCGCAGATACGAACCCAGACCCTTAAGTCATTTTTGCACCTGCGATGGAATTTCGGCAATTGCGATTGTAGGCCCACATGTGCGAAATCGCTGGAACTAAAAGGGCCAAGTTTGAGGGTTTTATCCGATTTTCAATTTTGGGACTTTGAGAGATCGGATTAAGGCGATAATTCAAGGATATTTTAGAGAGAACTTTGGGGTAATGATTCTTAACTCGTTTATGGTTGTATTCCATTAATCTATAGTTGATTTCATCATTAAATTTAAGGAATTTGGGTGAGAAATTTGGGGGAAAAGGTTGGAAGTTCTTCAACTAAGTTTGAATTTTGATTGGGATTTGATACCGGATTTGGATAATTTTGGTACGAGTGAAGTCGTGAGTGAATGGATGTTCATATTTGTGATTTTTATCCGATACTGAGACGTGGGTCCAGGTAGGCTTTTTAGGGCGATTTTTGAATTTCTTTGTTAAAGTCTTGATTTCATTAAATAGCTTAGTCTATTATAGTTGTATTTATGATATGTAATTATCGTTGTCTAGATTTAGTCCATTCAGAGTCGGATAATCAAGCAAAAAGCATTCTTATAGATTGATTTGAGCTTGGTTCGAGGTAAGTGGCTTGCCTTACCTTGTGTGGGGGAAATATCCTTAGGATTTGGCACTGTTGTGATATGTGAGCACCGTGTACGAGAGGTGACGAGTGCGTACACGGGCTATTTGTTGTAAAACCTGATTTACACTGAGTAATAATATGTTTTCATTCTTAATTGAGTTATAACAATATGTGTAGTTATCATGTTTAGTCTAATATCGCATGTCTACGTATTTTAACTGCTTATTTGAACTCTGTGCAGCATGCCTATTTGATTTCCTTATTTTCCTTGTTCTTTATCAATCTTAACTGTAGAATTCTTGATGTTAACTGTTGTATTTATCAGTTTGAGCTGTGTGTTTACTATTTAGACTACGAGGCATTTTCTCGGGAGTTCTCTCTACACATTTACTTTTTAGACTACAAGGCGGTACCTCGGGAGTTTTCCCTGCACATTTACTTTTGAGGCTAAGAGGCGGTACCTCGGAGTTCTCCCTGCATTTTTACTTTTGAGACTACGAGGCGGTACCTCAGGATTTCTCCCTATATATTTAATTTTGAGACTACGAGGCGATACCTCAGGAGTTCTCCCTGCATTGTTATTTTGGGACTACGAGATGGCATTTCGAGAGATCCCCTACTGTTTATCTTTGTGTATTGTACTGTGTTTTGCTGTATTTTTCTTTTTGTTAAATTCCAGCCTCTTTTTTCTATATTGTTATGTTATCCTGCTTCATTTATTATATACCAGTGGGCCTGACCCGGCATCATCACTACTCGGCCGAGGTTAGGCTTGGCACTTACTGGGTACTATTGTGGTGTACTCATGCTACTCTTCTGCATATGTTTTGTGTGCACCATATGCTCATCATCAGCCACATTATCAGTGAGCAGAGACAGTTTGGAGACTTCAAGGCATAATTGTCGCGTCCACGGACCTCGGAGTTCCCCTCTATCCCTTATGTTCTTCATCCTTTTATTTTTCCTAGTTACTGATCTCGAGAGCACATTCGATATTGAAAGGGGGAACCTTTTCATTTTTCACTACTGTTGGCACGCATATCAAAGCAATAAAGTTTATTTTTATCTTTTAGAAATATTTCAAGTATTCTTCAGTTATTATCCCACTGAACTGCAACCGAGCTTCATTCCGAGGGCTCGATTGGAACCAGTTCTAGCATTCGAACTTAACGCAAGGCTTGATCATTTCGGATCGATTTGCTTTCTTTTAATTCGATTACTTGTTGTTTCATTGATCATTCATATTAAATTAAATTACTTATCTTGTAAACCGCGTGTAAATTTAATTATTACTCATTTTAAGGGTAAACAAGTTAAAGCGCAAGTACTATGTGAACTTATGGTACCTTATAAATCTTTGCTTTCTCTAGTATTTAGATATGGGATTCGCCTAATGTGACATATGCATTCCTTCATTGAAAGTTTGCCAGCCTAGAAGCTGATTAGTCCTGCTTTATCTGCCAACATTGATACGCCCTATGTTATGGCCGTCATACAGCCTCCCTTAGGACTCTACTTCGGTGAGATTTGTCTTTTTTTTATTTTAAGAAAAACATAAAAGAAACCACAACATTTGTTTCTCGGCTATGTATCAATATATTTATACAAAGATAGCAAACTCAAAAAGATCTAGTAATACTCCTATTAGAAAAAAGATATATCTATCTCTTTGTCTTTGTGGGCTAGTATTATAGATAATAGACTAGACTAAGATGTCGCTTCATTCTCCTATCTTTTCTATTGTATCGTGTGAAGCCTCCGATTTTTTTTTGAATATATGCATGACATATATGCACCAACCAACTATGCATCTATCAGGAATAGTTTCACTCATTTCATTCCAACTAGAGATTCTACAAATCACATAAACAATTCTATAAAGTAACAAGCTAAACAATTCATTAAAGCAACACACAGGAGAGAAGTTTCAGATTCATATGTCTGCACCATTTTATTTTAGTATAGTAGAGCGTGACTTCTTTTATGTTTTTCTTAAAATAAAAGAGAAAGGTGTTTGACCAAAAAATAATAATCTTTGGTTAAACTAATTAATAAGTTAATAAATGGGTCAATCCTAATTAGAGCTAGTAATTTCAGATCTGAGATAGATAACACGAATAGTAATATAGTTGAATGAAAATGTTGACAATGAATGTGACCGGATGTAATAGTATGTAAAAAGATCAAGCATTAAATAATATTAAATGAGAATAGAGGGAAAAATTTACCCAATATTGAAGGGGGTGAAGGATTCCTTCCTCTGACAATGATGAATGACAAGAGTATGAGAGAATATTGTGCACTTTCTTGGATCTGATGGAAATGACAATAGATAATCCGCAAAAAGGTTGAATCTCTTAAAAGTAGTTCTTTGTATTTTCTCTGAGAGCTTATCCATTTACAAGTGTTCTTATCATATGGAATATTACATGCATTCCCCCCTTCTTTCCTTATATTTATATGGGATATTCCCACCAAACCCTAAAGTACAATAAGAGAGAATATTTAGCGGAATATTCCTTCTAAAGATACTAGTACAAAACTAGTTGTTATTCCTAGCTATACTACTCGACCTCGGCCATAACTAGTCGCTGGGCTGTTTGGTTCATGCAATTACTGGTCGACCACGACCACGCCACTCGTAATAGTTTGCGAGTCGCTCTTCACATCCTCTTTTGCACGACTCTATCCTCTATCTGATTTTGACCCATACAGTTAGTCCCTCCGCTTATCGAGGTCGCCCGTTTGTCGACCTCGTTGAGAGAACTTCATCGGTCATGATCGGGAGGAGATTGAATGAAAAGGATCTCGTATGAGGAGGTAACATGACGCTTTAAGGACCACAATTCACTATGACTTCAACTTAGGGTGATATCACTACTGTAGGCATCATCATTGTGCGTCTTCCCAATGCGCTGCATCGTTTTCCGTGCCTCTACCATTTTGATTCCCGTGCATCTGACATTTCGATTCCTGTGCGCTTAACGGTTGGAGTTCTCGATTCGAGTGTCTGTTTTCTATAAATAAGGGAGGAGAGGCCTGAGTTACCCTTTCCATTTTCTGAATTCTGAAAGTTTACCCTTCTCCTTCTTCTCCTTCTTCTTGTGTTCTTGCCCTGATTTCCTTCATCCTTCGCACTTTTCGGTTCCGGCAATCTTTGCAATTTCTGCTCCCCTTTGAGACCATATTCTCAACATTTACGATTAATCTAAGATGTCCACCACTTCCCATGTTTTTGGTATTTCGTCTGAACCAACGCCATTATTAGTGAGGATGCCTCCTCATGAAGATGATGCTGCTGCCATCGCTGAAGACGATAACTTTTTGACCGTGGAGGAGATCATTCCTCGCAATGATAAAGCTAGGTCGGATTTCTCAAAACCAGCTACCGAAGAACCTTAGCCCGTACTTTTCGAACTAGATGCAACCACCTTGGCCGAACTTATGGCTAATTACAATATTCCAGCCTACATCGACCTGGTCCCGGCTGGTAATGACGTATTTCAAGTCCACCGTACTGGGTATTGTGCCTTTTACTTGTACCCGTTCGGGGTGGGCTACTCTCTTCCTCTTCTTCCACTGGAGGAGGAATTATGTCGATATTACAAGGTCTGCCCGGCCCAGCACTCCTCGTACATCTACAAACTTTTTCTGATGCTGACGAAGTATGCGGAACTGGCCAACCACAGAGTTTCTGTTCGTCACCAGCTACACCTCTTCTCGCTGAATTTCCTCAAAGGTATGATGTTGCGTCTCCGCCATCGTGACCAAAGGAATGGTCATGAAGATGGATGATAGGGCCAACCGCCGTTTCAATTTCCACTTCTTCTACGTTAAAACTGAGCACGTGGTGATGAACCTTGGCGGATTCCCCGAAATGTGGAATTTTGCTCGTAAGTATCTCTATTAACTGATTTCTCATATTTTCTTGCTTTGTCGACGACCTAACTGCTCTTCCTCTTCTTTCGTGAAACTGAAAGAGAGCCTCCCACATTGGCTGCTAATATTCGGGACTGGGTGAGACAGATTTTGCCCTGCAAGATGGGATTCGCGAGTTGTCGTCATTCCACAAGAAGTTTGGTCGCAGGCCCTCTGCGACTGGTGAGTCTTTTATTTGGCTCTTCAAACTGAATTTCTTTGGTATCAAGTCAGAGGGCTTCAACAAAGAAGGCTCCTATCCCCGCTTTCCGTCAGTGGGGTGCTTCTATGAGGTCGTTGCTTGCTACGGCCGTAGGCGAGCCTACTCAGACTATGGCTCCATCGGTGGGGACTTCGGCTTTCCCTGTCTTGCACTTGGTGAACGAGTCATCACTGAGCGAGGACGAAGCAGCTCCGTTAAAGAGGCGGGGGATAGAGCTTGGAGGAAAGATGGCGGGAACTGAAGGGTCAATAAGGGGTGATCTCGACCAGTCCACGGCTGCATCCGAGGGCGGCGTGTCCTTAGACACCGAAATTCTGCCCTCTTTGGAAAATGTGGAAATTGTTGCCTCGCCTGATGCCGTTGTGGAAAGAGGAGAACGAGCTGAGGCGATTGGGGTAATTTTGACAAGTTATCCGTCACTGTCGGGGCACGACGTCGACATCTCTTCTTCTTCTGAGGTAAGGGGGAAAAACTTAGCCATAAATGGTTATGAATCTGGTTCTGACATCGACCATGAGGAGGTTCAAATGTACAACGAAGGGTTTACTCGAGTGGATGTGAAGGCGGGGGGGGGGGGGGGGGGGGGGGGGGACCACTCGCAGCATAATCATCCCCCTCGACCTGGACTTGTTGAAGCGCATGCAGAGCGTGGTTCCCGACTTGGGTCCTCTCTGTTCCCGCGCTGAGGAAAGGACATTACAAATGTTGGACGCCCTATCACTGGCATATCAGGAATGGCTCTGCGGGTAAGTATTCCAATTGCTTCTCTTTACGTCTTCTCTTTACGTCTTCTCTTTTTCTCCTTCATTTTCACTAACTTCTTTATTCTTTTTCCTCTTTTCTAGACCCTTATTTTGAAGATCGAGTGTGCCCGTCGGGAAGAGAAGAGAAGGGCTATCTTCAAAAAAATGGAGTCAAAGTGTTGTGAGTATCGCTCCAAACATCATGAGCTATGCCTTTGACTCGGTGCGGATGGAAACTTCCAGTCTCTTAGGGATGAGCTGAGACAGAAAGACGAAGAGCTCGTGAGGGTCATCCACAAATGCAGCAAGATCGAGGGGTCGCTCAGGGCCAAGGAGGACGAGCTCGAGGTGAGCAGGGGAATTGAAGCAGAATGTGTGGATCTTCAGACTCAGGTGGTGTCTCTTCGGGCTGAACTTGAGAAAAGTTCGACCCAGTTCAACGACTTGAGTAATGAGCTGGTTGAAAAGACGGCGGAAGTGGGCCAGGTTGAGGAAGCCCGGAAGGCGGCTTTGTCAAGAGTGGCGGCTATGGAGGAGGTCATTCGTGTCCTTCGATCTGAATGGGAGAGTGAGGCTGAGGGGGACGCGCTTAGGGAGGCCAGGCTCGATGAGCGGATTGGCAGATTTGAAGGAGAGATTTCCAATTTGAACGATCAAGTCGCCGCTCTTGAGCCGAGAAGGTGAAGTTGCTGGATCGACCATCCTCCTCTCACACTTCCTCCTTTCCCAACGTTGTATTGGTAAAAAAGAGCTTCATACGTGTAATAAATCTTGATGATTCAGCAGTCTACGTGTAGCAATGAAGACACAACAGCTGGACGGGACTCTATGAAGAGGTATGAGTCAAAGAGGCACGGCAAATCACACCCATGGGTTAATTAGCTACGGAAGTCTCAACCTAATTGAGAAGATGAAGAGACACGATCAAAATGTATTTGGGCAAAACAAAGGGCGGATCCAGAGATCTTCAATTAGTGATCCACACGTTACACAACATTCACGCAACAGTTACGGTTACTCATTGTAACGTTACATTAATGTCATAATTAGTCATTAATGCTCAATCACTGAAAAAGGCAGACGTTATATTAGGAAATTCCCTATATAAGGGAGTAAAATATAACCTGTAAAAGAACATCCGAACTACTATTGCAATATACTTACTTTTTGTGCATCTTACTGCTTTCCATTTACAAGTTTGCCTACAATTATAATCTTATTCTTTGGTTATCAGAAACCCATATTTTTCTTAAAATAGCTTTGGGCAAAGAATCCAATTCTTTGGTTAAACAAATTGGTTCCGTTACCGGGAATCTGATAATCTTTATTTTATTTTCAAGCGATATCCTATGAACTATGTCGAACCCCAGTGACAACAACCAGCAAAGGAATGGAACCCTAGTGGACACCCCTCAATAATACCATCACCATGGAAAATCCTCAATCTGGGTTGGCAAACTCAGGAGGGGAGATACTCCAAATGAATCTCTCGAAGTGAGACCAGGTATATCTAATAACTCTGAATTACAAAATTTACTACTAACCATGCAGAAACAGATGAAGGAGCNCCACGTGATCATGTGATTGCTTTCACTACTGGAGTAAAAGGCAATGACTTAACAAAACAAGAGATTGAATCAGCCCTTGTCAAAAAATTTGGGGAAACACTTACCAAAGGAGCCCTAACCTGGTATTCTCTTATCCCTGAAAATTCTATTAACTCTTTTGTTGAGCTTGCAAATTCATTTATAAAAGCACACTCTGGTGCACATAAAGTTGAGAAAATCATGGAAAACATATTCAAAATAAAACAAGGAGACACGGAACTACTCCATGAGTTTGTAGACAGGTTTCAACGAGAAAGAATGCAATTACCCAGGGTGCCTGATAATTGGGCAGCCATGGCATTTGCAAGCAACCTAAACGATAAGAGCTCAGAAGCCACGAGACGAATTAAGGAAAGTCTAAGATAATTTCCCGCTACAACATGGAATGATGTATATAACAGGTATAGTACTAAACTTAGAATAGAGGAAGATATCATTTCTCGTTCAAGAGATGAAGACCATTCCAGATCCAGACGTCCTGAGTCATACATAAGATCAGGTAAAAACAGGTACAATCCTTACTTAGGACCCTTGGGACGTGATATTTGTCCCAGGTTCGAAAACACTAGGTCAGACTATAGACCACAAGGAAGAGACGTAGTCTCATCCTCGTCTAGATCTAGAAAAGATCGAGATGAACGACCTAGAAGTAATACTCGAATTGGGGATCATACCTTTAACGTAAGTACTACTGAACGTGTCTAAATATTTAGGAACATGGGAGACAAGGTTAAGTGGCCTAAAGAGATGTGATCAAATCCAAATAGAAGGAACCCAGATCACTGGTGTGAATTCCATAACGATAATGGGCACAAAACTGTGGATTGCAGATTTTTACAAGGTGAAGTAGAAAATTTATTGAAATAGGACTATTTAACAGAATTGTTTAGTGATAAAGGTAAACATGTATATATGAAGAACATGCATGAGCCCCCAAAGCCTCCTTCTCCAAAATGAACCGTCAACGTGATACACAGAGGTGAAGAAGTAAACGGAGTGGTCTGAAAAATGACCACAAAGTTCACAACTACACATGGAAAACGGGTTCGTGAAAATCTGGAAGCGGACAATATAACCTTCGATGATGCAGATATCGGCGGATTAATGCTTCCGCACAATGATGCTCTGGTAATATCTTTACTTATTCATGACACTAACGTAAAAAGAGTGTTAATTGATCCAGGTAGTTCAATCAATATCATTTTGCTAAGAGTCGTGGAAGAAATGCTATTAGGGAATCAAGTAATTCCAAGGGCACGAGCCATATCAGGGTTTGATAACTCTACGGTTATAACAAAAGGAAAAATTGAGCTTAGCACTTATTTTGAGGGGGTGATCAAAAGAACCAGGTTCCAAGTCATCGATACTGACATGGCTTATAACGTAATCGTGGGAAGGCCATGGATCTACGACATGAAAGCAATACCCTCCACCTTGCATCAGGTAATTAAATTCCCCTCTGAATGGGGATTCAGCAAATTAGAGGCGATCAGCAAACCGCAAGAAATATAAACTCCGTGGTACACTAATACAAAAAAATAGAGGTGGAAGAATCACAAGATAAGGGAATCTCTCAAGCGGGTAACACCGCCCAAACATGCATGGAAGATATTACTACCCAAACAGGTACGGAAGGTATTACTGTTGAAACAGGTACGAAAGAAAATACTTACGAGAAGGTGAATCGAGTTACCACGGAAGGTGCATTAGACCACATGGATGCATATTCTAGGCCGGGAATCATTCATGAACCGGAGGAAGACGAGCACATCAAAACAACTACGGAAGAGCTCGAAGCTGTTCCATTGTCTGAACAAAAGCCTGAGCAGAAAGTGTACATAGGCACGAGGCTGGGCCCCGGTCGAAGAGGTAAGTTAATTGATTATTTAAAGGCTAACGCAGATTGCTTTGCGTGGTACCACTCAGATATGACAGGCATCCCACTAGAGTTAATGAATCATAAACTAAATGAAGACCCATCCTTCGTACCTGTTAAGCAGAAGAAAAGAAAGCAAGGACCATTCAAGAACCAAGTGATTGATGAAGAGGTAAAGAAACTCTTGAAGATTGGTTCGATACGAGAGGTAACGTACCCTAAATGGCTAGCTAACACCGTGGTAGTACCTAAAAAGAATGGCAAATGGAGAGTATGTGTAGATTATACTAACTTAAATAAAGCATGCCCCAAAGATTCATTCCCATTACCACATATACATCAAATGATTGATGCCACTACAGGTCATGAATTATTAAGCTTTTAGATGCATATTCTGGTTATAATCAGATTAAAATGGATTCCTCAGATGAGGAAAAAACTTCCTTCATTACAAACATGGGGACTTACTGCTATAAAGTTATGTCTTTTGGCTTGAAAAATGCTGGAGCCACCTATCAAAGGTTAGTGACTAAAATGTTCCAAGAACATCTTG
>MDKI01121196.1:0-42961 GCA_005239505.1 Nicotiana paniculata | reverse complement strand
TCACTTAAAGTGGAAAAACTCCCTTATTACCCTTACCCGGTGAAAAAGGAGGTGTGACATATGGCACATTAACTTTTCCACTGTTACGTTAATATTTCTCTCCACTATCATCACTAATATAATACATGAGATTAATCAAGTATCATCATATAAAGTAGGATGGAGGGAGCATTTATCAGTAGGGAATCGAGCATTTATCATTCTTTCTTCTTTCCTCTTGGTTTACCTGGTCTTAATCCAAATAGAGGCAATTGTAGAATCTAGGTTGTTTCTTTCAGCTTTGTAAGTAAACTGGTACATTCATTGCCTCGACACTGGTATCAATCTCGGTAGTCATGCACACCCAATGACACCTGAAGAGATCAAATGCCCCTATCTATGCGGTTTAAGTTTAGAAAAATTTACTCAACTACAACAGTAGCACACCAAAATGATAAACTTTACTTCATTCTAACTCTATCGCTTTAACTCTTATCACATAAATTTGGTTCAAATTTTGAAAAACTTTGGAGGGTGATACAGTTGGGGAAGATAAGGAATCTAACTTCACATTTTTTGGCATTTGGATATACAAATAAAAAAATAAGCACATAGATATAGATCATCTTCCCAAAATCACCCATTTTTAACCTGCACCCAAAATCAAAATAGACACTGATAGATAATCCAACAGCGATTTCAGAAATTAACAGTAGAAAACGCAAAGGATCTGCACAAAAATGTGAAAAGTTTAAGGCGAAAATAGAGAAAACATAAGTCACCAAACAACTATAAATGCAACTCACATAAATAAAATAACAAAATTCAAGTACAAAACTTGGGATGATTTGTACCAAAATTCAAGTCACTGCCAGTTTTTGTGACATTTCACACCCGCATGTCCTATTCAAACTTCAATGACATCGTCTATTCCATTACAAATATGGATGCTGACATGATCACCATCGAGAACTCCAGGTACGTTTTCCTTCAGCAATTCCTATGAGTATATTATTCAATACTATAGCAACTCATTCAGAATGATTAGCAACGTGAATTCTGCTACAACAATCATACGAGACTACGTATTGTTATGGTAATGGAACTTTACGATTCTAAGGGAGTACATGCAATCTTTCTCAAGCATGTCATATGGATTTTCTCCTACTTCGATCCGCCATTACATGTTGTTACAATTGACATGGGTTGGAAGGATTGTCAAGAGAATCAGTTTAGGTATGTTAAGGTTAAGCCCTTCCTTCATTTTGGCGTGATCTCGTTATTACACGAGTTTGATAACGAGGCATAAAGAGAAATTCATATTCCTGAATTTTACATTATCCTAGTCTCCTAAATGAGAAATGTTGCTTATTATGTATCAAATTCTCATCACATGAAGTATTAATTTGTACTTCAATGTCTATTTAATATCCACGTAGCTAAAGCTACTTTAGTTACTATTGAGTGTAATATTATCCATATCGTAATTATTTAACTTGAGAGACTGTTTGTTTTAGTTTAAGTTCAGTATGTGTAAATTAACCCACTATGTTTAAAAGTTCAGAGACTACGTACAAGTGCTTAACTTGAAATATTATGTTGAGATCTTGCATAAAATTTTAAAAACCTTTTTGGTTTGGAGATTTCTATGTGATTAGCATTTTAAATGGTCTTTATTTTAATAACATCAAATACAAATTATTGCATAGAGAGTAAATTCACAACTTATGAAATAAAATTATAACCTTGTTATACATGCCAACTATATTACGAAATGGTAGTAACATAATGCTCAAGAATACATCAGTTGCTTCACTACCTTGCAAGTGATAATTAAATTGAAAATTTTAAGATACAAAATAAGGTTTAAAAGAAAAATACAATTATAACTGAATTATTTTTTCTGGCTCAAAATTCTAAAGGCACTACACTTAAAACAATGAAAAGTTACGAAAGTCAACAAGTTAAATCCAAATTTTTTATATACTACGTAAATTACTGTATGAACTTAAAAGGTAAGTGATATTATTTTTATTATATAAACAATAGGGTTCGAAATAATACATGCATGATTTTTGAAATAAATAAACACTAACTTGCAACTTAACATTCAACCAATTTTAAAGCTTGCCATAAATTTATATCAAAATTACTACTTCACAATATAAGTAGAAAAGAGAAACGCCTAGGGGAAAAAGATGCTTGCATAAGAACTATTATGTATAAGAGTTGTTACTTTCTCCTTTAATTTTTCTTCGGTCCATGATGAATGAAAGAAAGAATGAATAAAAAATACTCAAAAGTCATTTAAAATACAAGACAATTTACAAGTTTCAACTTCTTCTTTTTGGCGCATATTTAAGGAATAGTAAAAGAAAAAGTGAAAATATTATAGCTATCTACCAAAAATTATGTACCTTAGTTTGACCAATATTTTATTGACCTCACCAAATTTAAGATAAGTAAAAGTAATAAAGCCAGTTAACTTGTCGGGTACTACCGGGAATCAATCATGTGTATTTTAATTTATTTTTTTTTAATTTTTTTTGATTAATGTAATTTCTCAAACTAAAATGTATGCATTCCAATGGCGAATTATATTTTTAAATCTCACGCTTTCATTTTTGTGCATAAACCACTATTTTTGTTCGAAATTAATATTTCCCTTTTTGGTAGTTAAGCTAAATAGACCAAGACATCAATATCACAATTATTTAATTATACTTCGAAAAATGGTTCCGGAAATTTTTTATAGCAGTATCGTAATTGCCAAAGAAAATTTACAATAGTATTAGAAAATGTAGACCACAATATGTAGTTCCCAAAGAAAATTTATAATAGTATCGCCGCAAGATGTAGATCACAACACATACTTATGATAATAATGACAGATGTAGACGCAAAATTTATAATATTTTAGAACAATAGCTCAAATTATAATATAGGGATCTTTACACAAATAGTCGGTCATATTTATTGTTTACTTTTTCTAGTCATATACATATATTATATATCAAATATATAATTATACACATATAATACATAAATTATGTATATATTATATATCCACCGACTATTATTAATTTAAGAAACTGAGTGTAAACATAACCTGATTTAATTAGTTGAGTTTTTAAAGCAAAGATAGAAGAACTAAAAACAGATATATTAAAAAGAAATATCTTTGGAAAAGTTGCAGCTTTTATGTATACTATAGAATTTCAAAAACATGGTTTACCACGTACTCATTTCCTTGTTAGACTTACCAATGAATACAAACTACTTACTCCAGAATCTTATGACAATATTGTTCGTGCTGAGTTACCTGATTGTAAAGCTGAAGAAACCTTATATAAACTTGTTCTTCAATATATGATGCATGGACCTTGTGGTAAGTTAAATCCTACAAATTCATGTATGCAAAAGAAAAAAGGTTGTTGCAAATTCAAATATCCAAAAAGCTTTGCTGATCAAACATCAAAAGGAAAAAATTCTTACCCAATTTATAGTAGATGAAATACGGGACTTGTAAAAGTCAAAGATCACTATTTCGATAACTCATGGGTTGTCCCTTATAATCCATTCTTACTTGGAAAATTCAATTGTCACGTAAATGTTGAAATTTGTTCAGATATTAAAGCTGTTAAATATATTTATAAATACATCTACAAAGAACATGATATTCACATACATGACAATGCAAATGTTGAAGTAGATGAAATAAAAGAATATCAATCTGCTCGATGGGTATCACCACCTGAGGCTACATGGCGTTTATTTGGTTTCCCTATTAATGAAATGATACCAGTTGTTTATCATCTTCAGTTACATCTTGAAGGACAACAATTTGTTTCTTTTAGGAGTGCGTTGAGTATAAACTCAATTATGAATAATCCTATGATTAGAAAAACAATGTTAACAGAATTTTTTGCTATGAACAAAACAAATAAAGATGCAATAAAGCTCAATCTACTGTATAAAGAATTTCCACAATATTTTGTATGGTCAGTGCAATATAAATATGGACCCGTTGAACAAAGGGTAATGTCATTGGACGTGTTGTAACATCTCATCCAACAAAAGTCGAAATATATTATCTAAGATTATTATTAATGAATATAAGAGGACCAAAATCGTATGAAGACTTACTAACCATAAATGAAGTACGTTGCGATACATTCAGAGAATCGACTCAAAAAAGAGAACTACTTCATTGTGACAATAACTTAGCTGAATGTATGGTAGAAGCTGAGAGTTATCAAATGCCATGTAGCTTGAGACGCTTGTTTACTACGTTGTTGGTATATTGTGATCCTGCTAATCCAAGAGAATTGTGGGAGAAATTCGAGGACTCTATGTCCGAGGACTTCAAAATTTTACTAGACATTGGAACAAAAAGTATTCGATATAAAGTTTTAGACTGTCTCAATGACATATTACATTCGATGGGACATAACATTAATGAGTATAAACTTATCGCTGAAAATTTCAAGACTTCAAAGGCTGCCAAAGAAGCAAGAGAAATATTCTTTGAAAGAAACATAATCGTTACTGAAGAAGAACTATTACTATGGCAAAAATTAAACCGTGAACAACAGATGGCATACAATGTGATTATAGACTGAATATCTTCGAACAGAGCAGGAGCTTTTTTTGTTGACGGTCTTGGAGGAACAGGTAAAACCTTTTTATATCGTGCCTTATTAGCTACTGTGCGATCTAAATGATTTATTGCTCTAGCAACAACAACCTCTAGAGTTGTGGCTTCGATTCTTCCAGCTAGTCGTACGGCTCATTCCCGTTTTAAAACTCCCATTGACATTGATGAAAACTTTAGTTTCAGTATTAGCAAACAAAGTTCACTTGCCTGTTTGATTCGAGATGCAAAATTAATTGTATGGGATGAAGTATCAATGGTAAAAAAGAAAATGATTGAAACTTTTGATCTACTTTTAAAAGATCTCTTGAATACTAATATGCTTTTTGGTGGTAAAGTTGTTGTTTTTGGTGGTGATTTTAGACAAACTCTACCAGTAGTTCGAAACGGAAAAAGAGAAGATTTTATTCATGAGAGTCTATATATTCTGACATTTGGCCCTGACTTGAAAAATTACAACTGTCAGAAAACATGCCTGCAAAAACTGATCCAGCCTTTTGTGAATATTTGATGAGAATAGGAAATGGGAAAGAACCTCTTAATTCTGAAAATAAAATTGAAATTTTAAATTCATTTATTGTCCCTTATACTACTGAACATGAATCTTTGAATGCATTATTTGAAACAACATTTCCTAATATGGATGTTTCTTCTGTGATGCATCTTCTGTGACTTCCCCTGTTATTTTGACGACGAAAAATGATTTTGTAAATGAAATAAATGATATGCTTATAAGCAAATTTCCAAAAGAGGCTAAAACATTTGTTGCAATTGATGAAACATGTGAATCGAATGATCAAAGTCAGTATGAAGATTTTTTGCATTCTTTAAATCTTGCTGGTTTACCTCCTTACATGTTAACTTTGAAAGAAAGTTGTCAAATTATATTATTACGAAATTTGAATCCTTGTGAAGGTTTATGCAACGGAATAAGATTAACATGTTGTGATTTTAAAACATATATTATAAGCGCAAAAATTGCAAGCGGTGACTTTAAAAATACACATGTGTTCATTCCGAGAATACCATTAATGTCATCAGAAGATGAAAAATCACCAGTGCAGTTTAAAAGAACACAATTTCCAATAAGACTATGTTTTGCTATGACTATAAATAAAACACAAGGTCAAACATTAGATTTTGTTGGTATATATTTGCGAGAACCAGTGTTTTCACATGGACAACTTTATGTTGCATTTTCGAGAGCAAAAGCTTCTAACTGTCTCAAAATATTAATTCGGCCTCCAAACCCAGATAGTGATGACGATCATTCTACCTACAATATAGTTTATGATGAAATCATTCAAAAAGCTTTTTTGTGAATCTTTTACATGTTACTCTATAGCATCTGCCGAACGAAATAGACCTGAACATACAGTTTAAACGTACAGTTTTAGCTCAAGAACACCCACGTTGTTTGTGGAGCATGTACTTAAAAGGTTAAACTTTTG
Source organism: Nicotiana paniculata (assembly GCA_005239505.1). Classification (NCBI taxonomy): domain Eukaryota; kingdom Viridiplantae; phylum Streptophyta; class Magnoliopsida; order Solanales; family Solanaceae; genus Nicotiana; species Nicotiana paniculata. Next base: position 36,877 of record MDKI01121196.1, on the reverse strand, counting down.
CTTCTATTTCTTCATTTGGATCTTTGATTTATTATGTATATTTTATTTTTTACGTGTTAATGCTCAATTTTGTTCTCATGTGCATATTACTTTGTTTTATTTATTTAAATTTTTGTTTTTTGTTATATTCGTGTTGCGGTATGTGGTTTTGGGTATCCTTAAAATACAGGTTTAGTACTACAAAAATTTTCAAACTTCGATATTTAAGAAAGGTTGAAAATGAGTGTTTTAGAAGGACTAGAACGTCTTGAATAAAAAATATTGAAGAAGCACTAGAAAATATGAGGTTCTATGAGTTGATTGTCACTACAACAATATTGTGCACACTAATTTAGGCAATATGTTTGACATGGCTGAATTTCGAAGACTATTTTTAATCAATAAAAAAGTTATCCTTGTTTATTGTCCTACATCCCAATTATTTATGCTAATTGTGATTACAGCTTAACATTTTATTGCAAAAAATATCTAGCCAATAACTCCAAGTCGAATGCTCGTGATTTTTCTTCTTCTGCTTCTCTTCTACGTTGCAATTTCATTAATTCCTTGCATGAAATTTATGCATGTATCCTGTAGCGCTAGCTGTTTGTCTTTGCTGGAGTATAACCTCTGGTGTTTGCTTCTTGCTCCCTCCATTTCTTCCATTTTTCTTTTGGCTCATCATTTTAAAATGTTGACAGGTTGTTTAACAAGTTTGAAGAATACAGGTAGTGCAGCAACAGATCGAAAAGGTATTGCAAAACTTTTTTTCATTAATACAAGTTGTTTATTTATGTACTTTTATGGCGGTATGCGCGGGCCAGGTTACTCGCACCCACGCATAATGAATGAAATGGAAAGTAGGATTGATTAGCAAGTCAGATGCTGGAGTTTCGTTAAGACTAGTTTATTTTTTTATTACTCACGATGCAGCTCTTGTGCGGTTGCATTTCTTAACCCAGCGAAAATAATATGCAAGTTTTCCATAAAATGTCAACAACGAGATGTAACAATATATTCTTGGACTTATCTCAAATTTGGTTACTGTGGAACGTTATTGCTTCTTTTATTTTGCTTATTATTGCTTTGTGTAACAACTTTTTTAAAGAATTATTGGGCCCGGGCCAACACCTCACTAGTATATATTATATAAGTTAACATAAGAGTATAAACCGCTCAATAGTTATCATACTATGACTCACAAATAATTTCATCTTGTTTCCACTAAGGTATTCCTTTGGAGATTAACAACTTCCCTTCTAGTAGAATTAACCTAAACAACTGTTCACCTATGTATATAATCGTGTATAGTTCGTGTAAAATTTACACAATATCGACGAATAAGTAAAGATCCCCAACTTCTACGAGGTTAACAAGGGCTGAGAAGGAAACGTTGTAAAAATTGTACGGGCATCCTATTTGGTCGCCCCATTTAATTTATACCTATATTTCTAAAATTCTTTAACTTATACTCTAATTGTGACAACTTCAGACGCCTCATCTTCTTCCTTATAACCTATACGCTCCTTTCTTCCTCCTCTTCTTTTCCTCTTCTTCTTCTTCTTCTTCTTCTTCTTCTTCTTCTTCTTTCACGGCTACCATATTAAGTGCACGAAGAAGAGGCATGCCTTTCTTCTTTTCCTCTACTTCTTCCTCCTGACATATTGAATGGTTATTTCATGGCCAAATAGGCCTGCCTTTTCTACGTATATTCACTTCAAAATGTTCAAAGAGTCCCACCTCAACCCCTTAAACTTGTTGAGCATAAACAATATCTGCAAGTGCTAATGTGTATCTGCTCTTTTGATGACAACTGATGTCAGTAACCATGAATCTATAGTGAAGTCCATGGTGATTACCTGAGAACTTGTACAAAATAACAAGTGAAGACATACAACTAATACAATTTTTGTGCTTACAGAGCACATTTTGTATAATACATCAAGAATGCCGCGAAGCATGTCTCCCAGTAGGAATTGAACTGAAGTATGGCTGATTGTCTTTACAAGTCACGCCAAACTTTAGGCAAAAATATTTGAAGTTTTACTTTGATAAGGCTATACTTCAGGCAAAAAATTCTGAAGTTCAAATTTAAGACATACAAAATTGAACTAAAGTTTGCCCTTGCACTATGAACTGAAGTTTGTGTGATTGCCTTTGCAAGTTAGGACTAATTTCAGGCAAAAATATCTGAAGTTTTGCTTTGATAAGGCTACATTTCAGGCAAAATTTCGAAGTTCAAACTTCAGGCATACAAAATTGAACTGAAGTTTGCCCTTGCACTATGAACTGAAGTTTGTATGATTTCCTTTGAAAATCAGGCAAAAGCATATGAAGTTTTGCTTTGATAAGGCTACACTTCAAGCAAATAATTTTGAAGTTCAAACTTCAGACATACACAATTGGACTGAAGTTTTCTCTTGTATTACGAACTAAAGTTTGCGTGATTGTCTTTGCATGTCAGGCCAAACATCAGGCAAAAATATCTGAAGTTTTGCTTTGATAAGACTACACTTCAGGCAAAAAATTTTGAAGTTCAAACTTCAGACATACACTATTGAACTGAAGTTTGCCCTTGCACTATGAACTGAAGTTTGCGTGATTGACTTTGCAAGTCAAGCCAATTCAGGCAAAAATATCTGAAGTTTTACTTTGATAAGGCTACACTTCAGGCAAATAATTCTGAATTTCAAACTTTAGACATACACAATTGGACTGAGGTTTTCCCTTGTACTAGGAACTAAAGTTTGCGTGATTGTCTTTGCAAGTCAGGCCAAACATTTAGGCAAAAATATCTGAAGTTTTGTTTTGATAAGACTACACTTCAGGCAAAAAAATCTGAAGTTCAAACTTCAGACATACACTATTGAACTGAAGTTTGCCCTTGCACTATGAACTGAAGTTTGCGTGATTGCCTTTGGAAGTCAGGCCAAACTTCAGGCAAAAATATCTGAAGTTTTGCTTTGATAAGTCTACACTTCAGGCAAAAAATTCTGAAGTTTCAAACTTCAGACATAAAATTTTGCTACTTCAAGCCCGTATGTCTAGAGTTACCCAAAAATTCGGTACACTTACAATTTTGTTGTAAAGCGGGTATAAGTTAAAGGTTACCCAAAAATTAAGTATAGATGCAAATGCCCCGGAAACATTTAACTTGTTGGACTAACCCAGCCATAGATCCATAAATTTTCTGACCACTTAGCCTATGATGTTTGGGCTTGGAATAATAAGGTAGAACTATTATTCTAATAGGTGAAAAGACGGGAGTACCTATAAAAGTTAAAATATTTACCCTGCTCTACCCATAAAAGAATTCTACCTATTAAATATTGCAATCCCCTACCCATTTAATAAACAAACGAGTATCTCAAAATAACTCCCTCACGCTAATTCCCTACATACAAAAACGCAAAAGCTGCTCAAGTTTTCAGAAAATTAACGCACAAAAATTGTGATTTCCACCAGCATCTAATGAAGATTTGAAGATCGAAAGTGTGAAAAAACATAGCGAAGATGCTGATTTATCTTTAAAATTCGAGTTTTTCTCCTTAAATTTTGTAGAAGAAGTTGATTTGACTTTGGAAGATGCTAAAAAAATTTATGCTCAAGTTTGCATCTTATTTTTTCGATTTTGATTTCGCAGATTACAGAAGTTTAGCGCTCAAACTTTTAAATTTTTAGCTGAAAAGTTTGTTCTCAGTTTGGAGATGCGGAGATCTAGAGGTTTGAATCTTAACAACTTATTTGATTTCGAAAATTCTTCTATTGAAATTCAGTATTTGACATCAACACTGTTGAAATTTGGATTGTCGAGATTCAATTTTGGACATATAACTTCAAAATCATGGAAAATATACCAATTCTGTTGCAGTATAGTGGAGAACGGGATGATAACTATAATTTCATAAACTTTCATGTTGATGCAATTCTAATAAAGTGTGATGACCCAAGGGGTCATTTTATGAATTTAGACTCTGTTCTAGGCTTAATAGTTATAAAAAGACTAATTTTAAATACCTCAATTTACGTACGCAGTCTGGACGTAAAACCGGAAAGCTTTTATGTGAAAATATGAGAATAGTGATTTCTAGAATTTAAATTTGATTATAGTTGACTTTGGTCAACATTTTTAGTAAACGGACCCGGATCTGTGTTCCAATGATCCCGAGAGGTCTGCAGTAAAATATGGGACTCGGGCGTATGCCCGAAAATAAATTCCGAGGTCCCAAGCCTTAGAAATCAATTTTTGAAAGAAATTATTTTGCTGAAATAGTTATGAAATAAAGAAAAGAATAAATGTGTGAAACCGTTGGTATCTGGCCGTATTTTGGTTCCTGAGCTCGATACGTATTTGTTATGATATTTAAGCCTTGCCTGTAAAATTTGGTGAAAAACGGAGTTCGTTTGATGTGATTCGGACATCCGGTTGGAAAGTTGTGAATTATAAGTGTTCTTGAGGAAAAAGATGAGTTTTGAGGTTTAATTCATGGTTTTACATGTTATTTTCATAATTTGATCGCACGAACAAGTCCGTATAATATTTTTAGACTTACGTGCATGATTTGTTTAGATCACCGAAGTCTCGGGTGAGTTTCAAATAGGTTTGAGTTGTGTTGCGCTAGTTCTTTCTTATGCTTCGACGTCGTTTCTTCAAGCATAAAGGACATCATATTGAACAAATGAACTCCGATTTCTGATTTGAATGAAGTATTAGATCCGTATCGTAATTACGGACTCGTAGCAAAGAGAATCATCGAATTTGGAAATTGTATGAGGATTTTATGGTCATTTTACTAAGGTTGCCAGATATTTCAGGTTATCTACGAATTGCCACTGAAGGCTTATTAAAAATCTGCACTATTTGCAAATATTAAAACCTACATATCTCCTTCATTATAAGGTCAAATTGAATGATTCAAAAGCCTAACTTGACTAAATTTCACACGGAATCCATTGGACACATAAAAATCGAGTTTCGGGATTTTTTGCCACGAGAAACGAGCAGAATAGCTGGCAGAAAAATATATATAAAACAAGCAAATTTATTCTTTTTTAATTATCGAACCCCACAACCCTAGGAATGAATTTCTTCACCAATTATCATCCCCAAGTCATAGGTAATCAATTCTAAACTTTGTTCTTTCAATTCCTTACTATTTTTCATCACTTATAAAGCAAAGACTAAGAATTTTCATGGTAAAAATTGAGGGTTTGGGCTGAATTAGGGAATTTTGTAAAAATTGAATCTTTACATCGAATTGAGGTCGGATTTCAAAACTAATTGTATATTTGGATTCATGGGTAAATGGGTAAACGTAGTTTGGTCCGAACCCCGAGTTTAGACCAAGCGGGCCCGGGGTAAGGTTTTCACCTTTTGAGTTAATTATGATTAAAAGTGTTGGTTGTTCTCTTGATTCTATCATGGTATATAAAGACTGAATTGGATTGATAGTGTTTCGGCGGTTACATATATTTTGACTGGTTTTATTGTGGGATGATATTGCTTAAAGCTTACGGGCTATACCGTTTTCTGTTTGAAATTGTTGAAATAAAAATGTTGTGAAAGACTTGGCCTGAACTGTGAAAGATTTTGATGAATAAAAAAAATTGATTGTGATAAGGGGGCTGTGATAAGGGGGTTGTGATAAGGGTAGATAATTGGATTATGATAAGGGTCAATAAATTGATTATGATAAGGGTGAATAAATTGATTGTGATATGGGTGAATAGGTGGGATCGGGTTGCGTGCTGCAGCATGACAGTGAAAATGAGGAATAATGATGCTTTACTGATTTTTAAATTTTAAGGATTTGGAAATTCTTGTTTTACTCTATGATTTTTCTTATATTTCATACATGTGATTATTTTAAAGTAAAGTTTGAGAACTTGGAAATTATTTGAGAGTTGGTTATAGCTGAGGCCTGGGAAAGGCGGTTGAGTTATTTTATTTTTGTTGCAGTACTTAATTAATTGTTTAGATTTCCTTCTTGCTTTATATTTATTGTCTCAGTTATATTTTTTCTTGTTCGTGTAGAATTATTTTATTGCGTTATTGTATATATTATTTTCACAGGTTATATGTTGTTAATGCCCCGTCGTAGCCTCGTCAATACTTTGTCGAGGTTAGGCTCGGCACTTACTCAGTACATGGGGTTGGTTGTACTGATACTACACTCTGCACTCTTTTGTGCAGATCCAGGTACTGGCCAGCAGTAGAGATTTTTAGAGCGGTTACCTATTTCTTTTCCGGAGACACGAGGCATATCTGCCGGTGTTCACAGATCCCGAGAGCCTTCTCTATATTGCTTAGATTACTGTTTTATTTGCTTCAAAATAGTTACTCATTATTTCTTTCAGCCCATTATTTGTAGTATTCTTCAGTAGTTCGTGAATTGTGACACCAGACCCTGGGGTAATTTTAAGTTATTTATATAATTAGTTCATGGATCATTTTATTTAATTGCTTATTAGTCTATGTTTGGAATTATTCATTGAAAGTCAGTAGCTTAAATTTTTATTTTATAATTGTTTATTTTAATTAAATGGAAATTCAAAGGAAATAGTTAATCGAACTCTGACATTGGCTTGCCTAGCAAATATGGTGTTAGGCGCCATCACGATCCCTAAGGTTGGGGGAATTTGGGTCGTGCATAAAGACATGTTGGACAACTTCTCAAAGAAATTGCAAAGCAACTACAAAAAGGCAGTAACACAATAGTTATCCAATATGCTATTGCTCAAGGAAATCCACCAATTACAATTTGCAGCGATATGAGTGTTAGTGTCTACATGGAATTGAAAAAAGTAAGTGCAGGGATGACAACACTCCCACTATGTGTGTCATTTGCTAAGAATACTATAACTGCAACCACCAAGTTTCGATGTTGCTACAATTTCATCAGAAATTGCACAATTTGAAAGCAATGATATGATTAGTACTTTTGATGTGCAAGAAGGAGATGACATCAGTATAGAACTTGATGATGCATATATCATAACTGATCAATATCATCAAAAAGTTGAAAAAAGACAAATTTACAAAGACAAGAACCTGCTGGCCCTTGTTATGAAAAAGTATGCCATTAGAGAAAAATATCAATATTGGGTTAATAAATAATGCCCAAGAAGGTTCGTATGCATTTTTCAAGTAAAAAATGATGTGATACCTATATAGTAAATCAGGATGCTATATTGGTATACTATGTGAGTATAGAATTCTACTGTGTGTGTTTTTTATCAGTAAAACATGATACCGATATAGTATATCACTATGCTATATCAGTATACTATGTAAGTATAGAATTGTATTGGTTTGTGTTTGTTTTTTTTTATTAATAAAAGATGACATGATGTGATGACCCAAAAGGTCATCCTGTATACATTTAGCAAAATCTGTGTCCCAAGGCCCGAAAGCCTCCATTAATCTCACCTCGATATGCGTGCGTAGCCCAGACAGGTAGCCGGGAAGCTTTTATGTGAAAAATTGATGAAAAATGAAATTTCTAATAATTAATTGATTAAAGTTGACTTTGGTCAAAATTTTTGGTAAACGGACCTGGACCCGTGATTTAACGGTCCCAGAGGGTCCGTAGGAAAAATATGGGACTTGGGCATATGCCCGGAATCAAATTCCGAGGTCACAAGCCCGAGAAATGATTTTTTAAAGAAAATTATTTTTTGATAAATATAAAGGTTTTTGAAAATGAATATTTATATGAAAATCGTGTTACCGGGCCCATACTATGGTTCCGGAGCCCGGAACATTAATATATGTTACGTGAGCTATCTGTGAATTTGGTGTAAAACGGACTCGAAATGACGTGTTTCGAATAAAAATCGGAATAATTGAATCTTATGAAGTTATAAGAAAATTCTATGAGTTTTGAGGTTTAATTCATTGATTTTGATGATATTTTGGAGATTTAAATGCTTAAATAGGTCCGTAGGATGATTTGGGAGTCATGTGTGTTTTTGGTTTTGAGACCCGAGGGCTCGGGTGAGTTTCGGGTAGTTAACGAGGTGTGCAAAGTGGAAAAATCTAGTGTTTTTGAGGATTTGCTGGTGTCTGGTGTAATACCCTTCGCGAACACGACCAAGGGATCGCGAACGCGAAGGGTAAATTATGCTGACCTGGGTTTTACTCTACGCGAACGCGTAGAGGGAGACGCGAACGCGGAGCACTGAGGAGTGCTTTTACACGAACGCGTCCCTAGGGGTGCGAACGCGTAGGCTTAGGATGACGTGTCATGGTTCATATTGCCTCACATTATACATCGCATTGTGAGGAAGAGAGTAAAAGCACGAAGGGTGATGCCGTGACATGACTTATATTATCTTATATCATACATCGCATTGTGAGAAAGAGAGTAAAAGCACGAAGGGTGATGCCGTGACATGACTTATATTATCTTATATCATACATCGCATTGTGAGAAAGAGAGTAAAAGCACGAAGGGTGATGTCGTGCCATTACATACATTGATCGTATTTATACTTGTTACGTTAGCATTCTTGTTAATTTTCTCTTTTGCTCTCTCCTATGTGTTAATTAATTGTTCTTATCTCTCACTTGTCACCCCCATTAACTACTCCCATATCCCATGCTTATCTGACTATTCCTGCGTTTGTCTGTGATATATCTTGTAGAACTGTACAAGTAGATTATCGTTGTCAAGTCTAGCCTCGTCACTACTTCGGCCGAGGTTAGGCTCGACACTTACCCAGTACATGGGGTCGGTTGTACTGATGCTACACCTGCACTTCTTTATGTTGTGCAAATCCCGCAGCCGGACCCAGTGGACACCGTTAGAGGGAGTATCCTTCAGTCCACCCCGGAGATCTCAAGGTAGACCCGCAGGCGTTCGTGGGCCTTGGCGTTTCCTCTATCCCTATTTTTCCTATCCTGTCTTGCTTATCTCCTAGTTTCTGAGACAGTTCATGTATTATTTTCTTCAGACTTTGTATTTAGCACTCTTATAGATAGTTCGTGAGTTAGTGACTCCAGGTTCTGGGATTATTGCAACAGATTGTATTTTGTTATAACCACTTAGTCTCGAAATCTATCTACTTTTGTTATTATAAATTGTTTCTATGTTAGTATTGTGTTACACATTGGCTTGTCTAGCGGGTTCAATGTTAGACGCAATCACGGCCTGAAGGTGGGATTTTGGGTTGTGATAAGTTTGTATCAGAGCTCTAGGTTGCTTAGGTCTCACAACTAACGGACAACTTGGTAGAGTCTGAGAGATCGGACAGAGACGTCTGTATCTATCCCCTAGAGGCTACAAAGTTAGGATAACGTCACATCTTTCATTTTCTGTCGTGCCAATTGGATTCTAAATACTAATTGAGTCTCAAATTATTCTCTCGCAGATGGCGAGCACGCGTGCTTCCTCATAGACCGATCAGCAGCCTGACCCTCCTACCGCAGCTTCTACGAGGGGCTGAGGCCGAGACCGTGCTAGGGGCCGAGGCAGAGCTAGAGCAACAGCTCCAGTTGAGGACCCACATGTAGACTATGCCGGTGAGGTTCCTGCTCAGACATTCCTAGTTGGACCAGCTCAGGTCCCAGAGGGGTTCATTGCTACCCCAGTGCTTCAGGATGCTTTAGTCCGCTTAGTGGGACTCATGGAGAGTGTGGCTCAGGCCGGTCTTCTTCCTACTGCACCATCTGGATCTCAGGCTGGGGGAGGGACCCAGACTCCTGTTATTCATACCCCCGAGCAGGTTTCCACTAAGATTGAGACTCTAGCACCTCAGACAGCTGGAGTAGCTCAACCGGGTATTGTGGCACCGGCAGCCGAGGGTGCAGCTATGTCAGCGGATGCTCTATGGAGACTAGATCGGTTCACCAATTTATTCACTGCTACATTTACCGGTGCACCATCAGAGGATCCCTAGGATTATTTGGACAGCTGCCATGAGGTTCTTCGGAACATGGGCATAGTAGAGTCCAATGGAGTTGACTTCTCTACCTTTCGCTTATCTGGCGCAACCAAGACTTGGTGGAGGGATTACTGCTTGACCAGACCAGCTGGGTCTGCACCTTTGACTTGGATTCAGTTCTCAGAGTTATTCTTGGGGAAGTTCCTTCCCATTACTCAGCGAGAGGATCTTCGGAGGCAGTTTGAGCGTCTCCAGCAGGGTTCTATGTCAGTCACTTAGTACGAGACCAGGTTTATCACCTTATCCAGGCATGCATTGATGATAATTCCCACTGATCGGGAGAGGGTTCAGAGATTCATTGAGGGTTTGGCCCAGCCTATCAGACTTTAGATGGCTAGGGAGTCCGGTACTAATATTTCCTTCCAGGATGCGGCCGATGTGGCCAGGAGGATTGAGATGATTTTATCATAGAGTGGTGGTCAGGGAGCTGACAAGAGGCCCCGTCACTTTGGTAGATTCAGTGGAGCATCATCTGGGGGAAAGGATTCTTTCGGCAGACGTCAGCCACCCCGACCTTTTCAGTCAGCACTTCCGGTATCTCATCGTGCACCGCCAGCTCCTATTAGTGCACCGCCAGCTCCTATCAGTGCACCGCCCCTTCAGAGTTACCAGGGTGGTTATCAGGGTCGTCCGGGGCAATTCAAGAGTCCCCAGCCATATCAGCAAAGGCTGTGTCATTCTTGTGGTGTTCCGGGGCACATTGCAAGGTATTTCCCCAGGGTTTCTGGTAGTTCTCAGTATCAGGGTTCTTGCACCATGGTCCCGCAGTAGGTGCACCCCCACCCCCTCATACAGCTAGGGGTGGTGTTCGTGGTGCTAGAGGTGGAGGTCAGACTCATAGAGGTGGAGCACAGGCCACGAGGGGCAGGGGTCAGGTCGCAACAGGTTGACCCAGAGATGTTCAGATTGGAAGGGCTCCGCCCCTTTGTTATGCTATTCCTGCCAGGCCCGAGGCTGAGGCCTCCGATGCAGTCATCACAGGTACGGTTTCATTATGCAGGCGAGATGCTTCGGTGTTATTTGATCCGGGTTCTACCTTCTCCTATGTGTATTCATATTTTGCCCCTTATTAAGCATGGGTCGCGATTCTTTGAGTACTTCTGTATATGTGTCCACCCCGATGGGCGATTCTATCGTGGTAGATCGAGTCTACCGTTCTTGCTTAATTGTTATTGGTAGTTTGGAGACTCAGGTAGATTTATTGCTTCTTGATATGGTAGATTTTGATGTTATATTGGGTATGGACTGGCTATCTCCTTACCATGCTGTTCTGGACTGTCATGCCAAGACAGTGACCTTAGCCTTGCCTGGAGTACCTCGTTTAGAGTGGAGAGGGACTCCTAGTCATTCTTCTGGTAGAGTTATTTCTTATATGAAGGCTCGACGCATGGTCGAGAAGGGTTGTTTGGCCTATTTGGCCTATGTTCGTGATCCTAGTGCCAAGGTTCCTTCGATAGAGTCCATGCCCGTGGTTCGTGAGTTTCTAGAGGTATTCCCTGCTGACCTGCCAGGTATGCCACCCGAAGGGATATTGATTTCTGCATTGAGGTAGCTGAGGGCACTCTACCCATTTCTACCCCCCCGTATCGTATGGCTCCGCCAGAGTTGAAGGAATTGAAGGAGTAATTGCAGGATTTTTTGGATAAAGGCTTTATCAGGCCTAGTGTTTCTCCGTGGGGTGCTCCAGTGTTGTTCGTGAAAAAGAAAGATGGCTCAATGAGGATTGTATTGACTACCGGTAGTTGAATAAGGTTACCATCAAGAACAAGTATCCTTTTCCGAGGATTGATGATCTATTTGACCAGCTTCAGGGTGCTACAGTGTTTTCCAAGATAGACTTGAGATCTGGTTATCATCAGATGAGGATTAGGGCTTCTAACGTTCCTAAGACGGTCTTTCGTACTCGTTATGGGCATTTCGAATTTCTGGTTATGTCATTTGGGTTGACAAATGCCCCCGCTGCTTTTATGGAGTTGATGAACCGGGTGTTCAGGCCTTATTTGGAATCATTCTTGATTGTGTTTATTGATGATATATTGATATACTCTCGCAGCCGAGAGGATCATGAGCAGCACCTTAGAGTCTTCCTCCAGACTCTGAGGGATAGTCAGTTGTACGCCAAGTTTTCTAAGTGCGAGTTCTGGTTGAGTTCTGTGGCATTTTTGGGTCATGTTATGTCGGCAGAGGGTATCCAGGTGGATCCCAAGAAGATTTCAGCAGTTAGAGATTGGCCTGGGCCCACTTCAGTCACAGAGATTCAGAGTTTCTTGGGCTTAGCAGGTTACTATCGCCGATTTGTGGAGGGTTTTTCATCTATCGCAGCCTCGATGACTAGGTTGACCCAGAAGTGTGCTCAATTCAGGTGGTTTTATGAGTGTGAGGCGAGCTTTTAGAAGCTCAAGACAACCTTGACCACGGCACCAGTGTTAGTATTGACCTCAGGTTCAGGACCGTATATTTTATTGTGATGCTTCACGGGTTAGGCTTGGTGCAGTGTTAATGCAGGACGCCAATGTTATAGCCTATGCTTCTCATCAGTTGAAGATTCATGAGAAGAACTATCCAGTTCACAATTTAGAGCTTGCAACCATCGTTCACGCTTTGAAGATTTGGAGGCACTATCTGTACGGAGTGCCATGTGAGGTGTTCACAGACCATAAGAGCTTGCAGTATCTGTTCAGACAGAAAGAGTTGAACATGAGGCAGAGGAGGTGGTTAGAGTTGCTGAAGGATTATGATATTACCATTCTTTATCATCCGGGAAAGGCCAATGTGGTGGCCGATGCTTTGAGCCGGAAGTCAGTCAGCATGGGTAGTCTTTCCTATTTATCAGTTGGAGAGCGACCTCTTGTGTTGGATGTTCAGGCTTTAGCCAACCGATTTGTGAGATTGGAGGTTTCTGAGACTGGTAGTGTTTTGGCCCATACTGTGGCTCGTTCTTCATTATATGATCGTATTCGGGCCACGCAATATGATGACAAGTTACAGTCCGGCACAGAAGTGTCAAGCAGGTTAAGGTTGATGATGAGGGATTTCTGTGGATGCAGGGCCATATTTGTGTACCTGATGTTGAGGGTATTCGTGAGTTGATTCTTCAGGAGGCCCATAGTTCCCAGTATTCCATCCATCCAGGCGCCGCAAAGATGTACCAGGACTTGCGGTAGCATTATTGGTGGCGTAGAATGAAGAAGGATATTGTAGCTTATGTAGCTCGGTGCTTGAACTGTCAGCAGGTTAAGTACGAGCACCAAAGACCCAGTGGTTTGATGCAGCAGATTCAGCTTCCTGAGTGGAAGTGGGAGCGTATCACCATGGACTTTGTAGTTGGGCTCCCACGGACTCAGAGGATGTTTGATGCAGTTTGGGTTGTTGTGGATAGGCTGACCAAGTCAGTGCATTTCATTCCGGTATTAGTGTCGTATTCAGCAGAGAAGTTGGAAAAGATTTACATGAGAGAGATTGTTAGATTGCATGGGGGATGCCCATATCCATTATATCAGACCGAGGTACTCATTTTACCTCCCATTTCTGGAGAGTATTTCAACGAGAGTTGGGCACACAGACTGATTTGATCACAGTGTTTCATCCTCAGACGGACGGACATTCCGAGCGTACTATTCAGATTTTGGAGGATATGTTGCGGGCCTGTGTCATTGATTTTGGTGGTTCATGGGACCAGTTCCTGCCTTTAGCTGAGTTTGCCTACAACAAAAGCTATCAGTCGAGCATTCAGATGGATCCGTATGAGGCATTTTATGGTAGACGGTGTCGGTCTCCAGTTGGATGGTTTGAGCCGGGAGAGGCTAGGTTGTTGGGTTCTGAGTTAGTCCAGGATGCCTTGGACAAGGTGAAGGTTATTCAGGATAGACTTCGTACAACTCAGTCCAGGCAAAAGAGTTATGCGGATCGCATAGTTCGAGATTTGGCTTTCATGATAGGAGATCAGGTGTTTCTTAGAGTGTCGTCTATGAAGGGCGTGATGAGGTTCGGGAAGAAGGTCAAGTTGAGCCCTAGGTACATTGGTCCATTAGAGATTTTGGATAAGGTAGGAGAGGTGGCCTACAAACTTTCCTTGCCACCGCATTTATCAGCCGTGCATTTAGTGTTTCATGTATCTATGCTCCGGAGGTACATTGCAGATCCATCTCATGTTCTTGACTTCAGCGGTGTCCAGTTGGACAAGGATCTGACATATGAGGATGAGCCAGTAGCCATATTAGCTAGGCATGTTCGTCAGTTGAGATCAAAGAGTTATCCTTCGGTTCGTGTTCAGTGGAGAGGTCAGCCTGCCGAGGCAGCTACTTGGGAGTCCGAGTCCGATATGCGGAACCATTATCCCCATCTTTTCTCATACTCAGGTACTTTTCTATGTCCGTTCGAGGACGAACGTTTGTTTTAGAGGTGGAGATTGTGATGACCCAAAAGGTCATCCTGTATACATTTAGCTAAATCTGTGTCCCGAGGACTCGAAAGCCCTCTGTTAATCTCACCTCGATATGCGTGTGCAACCCGGGCAGGTAGACGAGAAGCTTTTATGTGAAAACTTGATGAAAAATGAAATTTCTAATAATTAATTGATTAAAGTTGACTATGGTCAATATTTTTGGTAAACAGACCCGGACCCGGACCCGTGATTTGACGGTCCCAGAGGGTCCATAGGAAAATATGGGACTTGGGCATATGCCCGGAATCAAATTCCGAGGTCCCAATCCCGAGAAATGATTTTTTTAAAGAAAATTGTTTTCTGATAAATATAAAGGTTTTTGAAAATGAATATTTATGTGAAAACCGTGTTACCGGGCCCGTATTATGGTTCCGGAGCCCGGAATTGGTTTAACATATGTTATGTGAGCTATCTCTGAAATTTGGTGTAAAACGGACTTGAAATGACGTGTTTCGGATAAAAATCGGAATAATTCAACCTTATGAAGTTCTAAGAAAATTCTATGAGTTTTGAGGTTTAATTCATTGATTTTGATGATTTTTTGGTGATTTACATGCTTAAATAAGTCCGTAGGATGATTCGGGAGTCGTGTGTGTTTTTGGTTTTGAGACCCGAGGGCTCGGGTGAGTTTCGGGTAGTTAACGGGGTGTGCAAAGTGGAAAAATCTGGTGTTTTTTGAGGATTTGCTGGTGTCTGGTGTAATAACCTTCGCGACACGGCCAAGGGCTCGCGAACACAAAGGGTAAATTATGGTGTCCTGGGTTTTACTCTACGCGAACGCGGAGCACTGAGCAGTGCTTCTACGCGAACGCGTCCCCAGGGGTGCGAACGCGTAGGCTTAGGGTGAGGTTGGGGGGCAGGGTAGGTTTGTTCTTCGCGAACGAGGGCGTAGGCTCGTGAACGCGGAAGAGTAGGAAGTTAGACCTTCGCGAACGCGGCCCTGGCTCCGCGAACGCGTAGGTCCCAGCTGCTAACCCTTCATGAACGCGACCAGTGGCCCGCGAACGCGAAGGGCAATTTTGCCCACTGATTTTAAAATTTCAAAAACAGAAACATTACGGGATTTAACCCACTTCTTCTCAAACCTTTTCTTCCCCACTTCCCCTTAGGCGATTTTGAAGATTTCCATCACTATAGCTCCATAGGTAAGGGATTCCAACTCTATTTTCTTCCATTTCTCTTCAACAACCACTAGAATCTAGGCCTAAAATCCTAAAATCAAAGTAGAAATTAGGGGTTTTGGGTAGAGTTAGGGTTTATGGGATTTTGGGTAATTCAAACACAATTAGGGGTCGTATTTCAAAACAAATTATATATTTGAACTCGTGGGGGTATGGGTAATCGGGTTTTGGTCCGAGCCTCGTGTTTGGACCAAGCGGGTCCGGGGTCGAATTTTGGGATTTTTGGAAGAATGCTAGGAATTGTATATTTAGGATATGGGATTGTATTAATGAGTCATTATTGATGTTAATAAGTTAATTATGTCTATATATTGTCGTTTCAGAGTAGAATTCAAAAGGAAAGGAGGTATTCGAAGCTTGAATTGCTATTCTTGGACCCGAGGTAAGTGTCTTGCCTAGCTTTGGTGAGGGAATAGGTATTGTATGCTATGTGCTAAGTGTTTATCATGTTCAATGCATAGGTGAGGTGACGAGTACCTATGCATTGTGTGTCAAGCATGCCCGTGAGTCCATTTTTTGACGAAAATCTTATTATTACTTCCATATGCAATGTATTATGAAATTATCTCTACTTGGAAGTTGATTGTTGTTGAAAATCCTGGTTGATGAACTTGCGATGTAATGGTTCTATTGAGGATCCAACTATAAAGGATATACGTGAAAATGTTGGTTATAGCTGAGACCCTTGCGAGGTAGTTGTTATGATATAGATTGAGATATTCCCCTTGTCGAGTGTTTATGATTGGTATTTCCACTATGCTGCATTCCTTGTCATTTGATATTGTCATTTTTATGGTGAGGCAGAGTGTAAAGCACAAAGGGTGATGTCGTGCCATGATTTACATTGATTACATCATAAAATGCATAGTGAGGAAGAGAGTAAAAACACGAAGGTTGATGCCGTGCCATGATTCACATTGATTAAAAGCACAAAGGTTGATGCCGTGTCATGGTTCATATTGCCTCACATTATACATTGCATTGTGAGGAAGAGAGTAAAAGCACGAAGGGTGATGCCGTTCCATGACTTATATTATCTTATATCATACATCGCATTGTGAGAAAGAGAGTAAAAGCACGAAGGGTGATGCCGTTCCATGACTTATATTATCTTATATCATACATCGCATTGTGAGAAAGAGAGTAAAAGCACGAAGGGTGATGCCGTGTCATTACATACATTGCTCGTATTTATACTTATTACATTAGAATTCTTGTTAATTTGCTCTCTCCTATGTGTTAATTAATTGTTCTTATATCTCACTTTTCACCCCCATTAACTGCTCCCGTATCCCATGCTTATCTGGCTATTCCTGCGTTTGTGTGTGAAATATCTTGTAGAACTGTACAGGTAGATTATCGTTGTCAAGTCCAGCCTCGTCACTACTTTGGCCGAGGTTAGGCTCGGCACTTACTCAGTACATGGGATCGGGTGTACTGATGCTACACCTGCACTTCTTTATGTTCTGAAGATCCCGTAGTCGGACCAGCGGACACCATTAGAGGGAGTATCCTTCAGTCCATCCCGGAGATCTCAAGGTAGACCCGCAGACGTTCATGGGCCTTGGCGTCTCCTCTATCCCTATTTTTCCTATCCTGTCTTGCTTATCTCCTAGTTTCTGAGACAATTCATGCATTATTTTCTTCAGACTTTGTATTTAGCACTCTTATAGATAGTTCGTGAGTTAGTGACTCCAGGTTCTGGGATTATTGCAACGGATTGTATTTTGTTATAACCACTTAGTCTCGAAATCTATCTACTTTTGTTATTAAAAATTATAAATTATTTCTAGTTAATTTTTTTAAATTCCTTATTATTATGTTAGTATTGTGTTACACGTTGGCTTGTCTAGCGGGTTCAACGTTAGACGCAGTCACGGCCTGAAGGTGGGATTTCGGGTTGTGACACATGAATATAGAATATACGTATGCTAAGTTTGTATACTATATGAGTATAGAATTGTACTAGTTTGTCTATGTTTTTTTTCAGTAAAAAATGATTGTGATATAGTATATAAGTATGCTATATCAGTATATGATGCGAGTATATAGTTGTACTGGTTTGTGTGTTTGTTATAATCAGTAAAACATGATACGAATATAGAATATATGTCACACCCCAAAATCGAGGGACGAGACCGGCGCCTAACCGGGTGATCTCAGTCAAGCGGACCTGGATTGCCTTTCCTGCCCAACGCGTTACCCTGTGTTTATGGTATACAATATTCCATATGAAATAGCAAATTAAAATCAAAGCATGGACTTACAACTTAAGTTCATTTCTCCTTTTAACATTTTAGCATTTGATAATCCCAAAACATACAAGCTATATGCAACATTTCCGATTCAGTCCACGATTATGAGTAATACAACTACTCCCCAAAATATATATACACAACCTATATAGTGTCTACGGAGCCTCTAAGAGTACTAAGATTTTACGTAGACTTGCCCGCAACAAGGCCCCGACTATACCTTAAAAGGGAAAAATATACAAAAGAAGATAGCATAGACTACACACGACTCCGAGAGGAAGTGGGGCTCACCAGGACTGCTGAGGAGATGAAGGAAGGCAACACTATCGGCGGACGGAGCTACCTGCTATAGAACACCTACATCCATATAAAAGATGTAGAGCCCCCGGCAAAAGGGACGCTAGTACCATGGAATAGTACTAGTATGTATGAGAAAACTTTACTCTAAGTAAAATCAAACAGTGCACAAATAGGAGGCAGTCAAAGAAACCAAGCAATTATTGCGCAGAGATACAGAGAAGTACAAATGAGATTTTCACAGTTTCTTATTTCAATTGTTCTCCTGTTGCGATGCGCAACCTGATCCCACCGCACAATCACATTTCACCGTTATTACTTCTCAACCTTATTTCTTCTTGTTGCGGCGCGCAACCTGATCCCGCCGTACAATCACATTTCACCCTTATCACTTCTCAACCTTATTTCTTCTTGTTGCGGCGTGCAACTCGATCCCACCGTACAATCACATTTCATAGCAACAACAACCAATAATTCATTCACAAGAATTTTCATCATCAAGAGTATAAATTCATAACAACCAACAACTAAGAGAAATCAAAGGTAATCCTTACCAAACAGTGAGTCACATACGACATTACCACAATCATTTAGCTCAATTAAATCAATCTATAATTCCTTTCCATTATTTTCTACATAGCCTTTAGCACTTAGATACGTTCAACAATTGGGTTCGTCATCATTTCTTTCATTTAGTAGCACATGATAGAGTAAGCACAAAGAATCACCTTTCACGATCTAACATAGCATGGTGGCGTGGAAATCAACTAGGACAATCAGAGAACAGAATCTTACGCCTCAACACATTAGAACTATCATTTCACAAATGCATAAGCAAGGAACTCATACCGTATGCTCGGATACCAACAAGGTGACTCTACGAAGATTAAAGTTAGCCATACATACCTCGAGTTGGAATTTTACTTAATCTCTATCACAATTCACCGGACCGTCTAGCACCGTCAATCTAATTCACAATGCGACACATTTAAACTTAGAGTTAGGAGTCTTGAATTCATTTTGGCATTTTATCAAATACTATGTGATCCCTTAGATTAACTAAACCCTTTTCAGTGAAATATTACTCTAACTTACTTCCCTTTACTAGGTTAAGGTGAGTTAATCACATGCATGGCCTATTTCTAACACCACATTATATTTTTTATCTCATAATCTCATATATGAAATATTAGAAGTAGGACTTACCCGGAAGATAGTGAGCTAGAGATTAGCATGCTTGATTCTTGAGGATTTGTGCAAGATTGATGATGAGGAGACTAGGTTCCCTCTTTCTCTCTCTAAAATGCTCTCACCTCTCTCTAGAAGCCCCAAATCTTATTTATCAAAGTGGGTTCAGATATGAAAAGTTCCAAAAATGACCCCCGAAGTCAATTATGTTGTGCAATTATGCTATAGCATAATCGAAATGTGGGCAGCATTCTTGCAGCATAATCATTATGCTACAACATAATTGACAACATAATCAACTATGCTATAGCATAATCAACATGCGACAACATAATGGTTTTTCCCGATTCTGCTCCATTATGCGACACAAATGCGGTCCGCATAGTCGTTTTGCGATCGCAAAAATGTCGCAAATCCAGCCTTTTGGTAATTTGATCATAACTTTGTGTAGTAATGTCCAAATGACGAACGGTTTTAAGAGTTGGAAACTAGAATCGAAGAACTTTCATTTGATAGGTTATTCATCACATAATATGTATATATATATATATATATATATATATATATATATATATATATATATATATATGCTCGTTCAAAGTGTGGACTAGTGCAAGTACCTTTGGAATTTTAGCCTATTATGAAATTCTAGGGCCTTACAATATATGTATGCTAAATCAATATACGACGTGAGTATTGAATTGTCATGGTTTGTCTATGTTTTTTATCAGCAAAATATGATACTAATATAGTATATATGTATGTTATATGAGTATACTATGTGAGTATAAAAATATACGGATTTGTGTGTGTGGTTTTTATCAATAAAACATGATACATAACTATATTTGTATTATAAACAAGTATACCCTTGAATGCGTAGATGAAAGATGCACTTGGAGACTTAAAGCATCAAGCCTGCGAGCATCAAATCTTTTCAAAGTGACGGGTTCAATTATGTCCACAATCGTTTAAATGATAAGAGGTTTTGTTTAAAAAAGCAAGTTGTCTCGGCTTTTGTGTAGTTGTGGTGCAAGATAAACTTGTTGACCCGAAAACCATATATACACCAACAAATATCCAGAGAGACATCCAAAAAGCGTATGGTATGGACTTAAAGCTACATGCAAGCATGAAGATCAAAAGAAAAAGCAATGCAGTCGTTGAGAGGAACACCAAAAGAGTCATACAAGAAAATACTAACATATATTTATATGTTAGAGTACACTAACCCAGGATCAGTTACACGACTACAAACTGAAGTAGATGAGAGTTTCTTGTATGCATTCCTAGCTATATATGCATCGATTAGAGGATGGATGTATTGTAGCCCAACAGTTGTAGTTGATGGAAGCTTTTTAAAGCCAACATACAGAGGGACCATCACGGCTTCCACACAAAACGCAAAGGGTAAGAAAAAAATTTGTCTTACTTAAAGAAATTACATTCAGTTAAAGTACCAAATTTTTTTTTCAAATATCATATGATATCAATATGGTATACAAGTATACCAACAGAGTATATAATTATTTTGCTACATACCTGCACCTACCTTGACTATACTTGTATATGAAATGATAAATTAACATTGTGTGTTGTAACTAATATTTTTTCCTTTGGTTTAACAGGACAAATTATACCCCTCGCATATGCAATTGTTGATTCGAAAAACAATGCATCGTGGAAGTGGTTCTTCGTGCAGTTCAGAGAAACCTATGGACAAAGAGATGGAATGTGCATTGTATCTGACAAGCATGATGGTATATGGAGAACAACTTTAATTGTCTATTCAGAGTCCCTCATTTTGCATGTGTGTTCCATCTGTGGAAAAATATAAAAAAGAACTTCAGGAAGAGCCAAAAACAAATCAAAGAAGTATACTTTTTATTAGCAAGAGCATACACTATTGAAGAATTCAACAAACATATGGCAGAGTTAGAAGCTATTGATAGTAGAGTGAAAAAATATGATGGATATTGGATATGATTAATGGTCCCGGGCACATTCCAAGGAAAATAGAACCATGACCATGACAACGAATATTGTAGAATCAGTAAATGCATCAAACAAGCACGCAAGAGACCTCCCAGTTCCGAATTTGCTTGACTTTATGAAGCCATTGATTCAGAAATGGAATTACACCAATCGGAAGGATGCCGTGGAATCATTTATGAAGATCGGTATAAAATATAAAAAAATATTGGCAGATAATACTATCTTATCACAAATGATGACGATATGCGTTTTCAGAGTCATAAAAAATACTATGTAACGACCCGACCAGTCGTTTTGCGTATTAGGACCCCGTTTTCCTAAATGAGACTTCCATAGAGACTCTTTATGAGTTATGACTTGCGGGAACGGGTGGTTCAGGATTTGGAAGTGTTTAGAGTGCTATAGGAAGACTTGGTTCCTTAAGGTTGACCTTTTTGGCCAAGTTTGACTTCGGTCAAAATTTTGAGCAAACGACCTTGGAATCGAGTTCCGACAGTTCCAGTAGCTTCATATGATGATTTTGGACTTGGCCGTGTGTTCGGAACGGGTTTTCGGTGACCCTGGATCATTTCGACGCCCAATATAGGAATAAGGATTTCCTTAAGTTTGAAATTTGGTTTGGAACGTGATTTTATGTTATGGAGGTCTGAATGGAATTTCGAGACCGGTAATAGTTCTGTTATGTCATTTATGACTTGCCTGCAAAATTTGTTGTCATTCTGAGTAGTATAGGTCAGTCCGGTGCATTGTTATAGAAATCAAGAACTTGAATTTCTTGAGTTATGATTCTAGGGGTTTTGGGGCATAATTTTGAGTTTTAGCGTTATTTTGGGTGTTCCAAAGGTTCGAGCGAGTCCGTATTATGATTTGAGACTTGTTGGTATATTTGGACAGGGGCTCGGGTGGGCCCAGGTGCCTCTCGGCCACCAAACGGGGCTAAAAACCAGCTGATGCAACTGCTGGTGCACCTGATCTGGTGTGACCGCAGGTGTGGTTGCCCAGTCGCAGGTGCGGGACCGCTCCTGCGGTACCATCTTCACAGGTGCGGAAACAGTGGCCAGGCTATCTTTCACAGGTGCGGACCAAGTTCCGCAGGAGCGGAGCCGCAGGTGCGAGACCAGCCTTCCCCGTCCAGCTCCGTAGGTGCGAGCTTTTGCTCGCAGGCGCGAGACCGCATGTGCGGTCCTTGAGCCGCAGGTGCGGAATCACTGTAAGCTTAGGCAGTGTTTCTTTAAAACACGGGATTTTACCCATTTCCTTCACTTCTCACCTCTATTAGAGACTTGGGAGCTTGGGGAAGAAATTCCACGGCCTATCTACTAAAGAGGTAAGTTAATTCTACCATAATACTAGTTTAATACATGAATTACTAGTTAAGTTAACTACTAAATTGGTGGAAAATCAAGATTGGGTAGTAACTTAGGGTTCTTGAGGAATTTGATGAATTTCCCCATTAATTGCTATGAATTCAATTAGAAATCATATATTAACGATCCTTAGTCTACGGGTGAGTGATTCTTTCAAGAATTTTCGGAATTCGAGCGTGCGGGCCCGGGGTTGAATTTTGGAAATTCTTCAAGAATGTTAAATTTATTGAATGAACAGGATAATTCCCCTACCTTGATCATAAATTGATATAATTCTATAACATTTGGCTAGTTATAAGTCCTCGGGTGTAGAGTTCGGAGTTTCAGGTGCATTCTTGGTCTGAGAGGTACATTCGACACGAGGTGAGTCTCCTTTCTAACCTTGTAAGAGGGAATTGTCCCCATAGGTGATTTGTATATTATGTGTAATTGTTTTGGGGGCTACGTACGTACAAAGTGACGAGAGTCCGTACGTAGCGACTATTATTGTTACGTCCGGGTAGTTAGGCCCACGACATGCCTTATATTCTTCCTTGCAATGAACTATATGTTATGAATTCCTGATGTATATAGTATGATTCCTTGAGATTTATGAAATTTGATAATTAGGAAAAAAATGATTATGGAAAGGAAATGTTAGTATTATTGTGTGCATGTGACCGCTTCGTAATTTACATTCTGCGAGCGGAGTCTGATTTCCCCCACTCTCATGGGAGCGGGCCGTACGCCACGACAGATTGAAAGGTGCACTTATGGTTCGGGCCGCTCGACCCTCGGTGCACATATAAGGTTATACTATGGTAAGAATGCACTTATGGGATGGGCCGTTCGATCCTCGGCAGTGCATATATATTATCCTTATGACTCCGGCCGGTTATCTTACTCCTGCGTGCGCATGGCTAGTTGTTACTGTTTCGTGGATATTGACTTGACAGATATTTGGGGGAAAGGAAAGTGGAAATTGTTATTTACTTTCAGTATTTACTTGGATTCCTGTGCCTTATACGTATTTGTTGTTCACTGTCTAACGTGCCTACCATTTTCATTATATCCTGTTATATTATATTGTTGGACCTTAGTGAGTATCAAGTCGACCTCTCGCCACTACTTCTTCGATATTAGACGGGATACTCACTGGGTACATATTTATTTATGTACTCATGCTACGCTTCTATACTTAATTGTATAGGTTCTGAGGCTGGTGGATCTGGTTATCATACCGGAGATAGATTCTGATATAGTGGATCTGACTTCACGGTGAGTTGCTTCTCCTGATGATCCTCAACAACACCATGGAGTTTCTTTTGCTTATTTTCCCGTCTATTTATTTCAGACAGTGGAAATTGTATATTCTTATCTTTTGTATATCCAGTTAGTATGCCCGTGGTACTCGTGACACTAGTTCCTGGCACACACGTAGTAGTGATCATGGATTATAGATTTTGTATATATTTTTGGATCACGCCTCCTTACGGCTGTTTTGGGATTTAAAACTGGTTAATTATCTTTCGGTATTATGTCTCAAACTTGTTTACTTAGTATATGGTGAAATAGTTAATCAAATAAGAAAGAAACCTTAGTGAAATTGGTGTTGGCTTGCCTGACCCCGTTGTTGGGCGTCATCACGACCTGAGTTAGGATTTTGGGTCATGACACACTGCATGTACTGTAGTTTTACTTCTGCACCTTAGAGATTTAAATAAACAACTGCATATTGTTATTAAAAAATACTATTACTTCATACAACCAATGACTTTTCTTAATTAAAATTATATTAGGTGTTGCCATCAACTCAATTCTGACATTTGGTAATTGATGGCCAAACAAGAAATGTGGTGCACCTACATGAAAAACACTGCACTTGTGGAAGGTTTCAGCTAGACGATATTCCATGTCCACATGGAATGGAAGTTATATAAAAGTTCCATATGGATTCATATAAGTATTGTTCGGATTACTACAACATAAACTCTTGTTGAAAACATATGAGATACCAGTAAAACCTTTGCCTGATGAAACAACATGGCAAATTCCAGAACATGTCTCTTCGCATGTGGTACTGCCACCAAAAGGAAAAACCAAACTAGAAAGAACTAAAAAGAAGAGAGGCATAGGAGGTTGGGAAGGAAATACAGTTACATGTTCACTATGAGGGAACAAAGGACACAATCAGAGAACCTGCCAAAATATTCCAAAGAGAGATTGATATAATGCTTCAATGTTTTTATGGAACTCATATATCATAGAATCATATCAATTGAATTGCAAAGAAATAAAATGCATGTCTTGAACTAAACATATATTTGGTATGGTGATTCTTTGCCAAATTACTTTTTGGAAAAAAATTTATATGGCTACTTGTGTTTTCAATAAAAACCCGTTTATTTTACATTACAGTATATAAAAGTGGGGTGCATTTACATATAGTTGTTGCAGGAAAAAAGGTGCTAAAATATAATGTGATACCCAAGTGGTATATCTATATACCTTATTGGTATATATGTATACCTTATTGGTATATATGTATACCTTGTTGGTATCAAAATAAGTGCAGAAATAGAAGTTGTTCCCCAAATGTAACACTTGTACATACATCATTAATAAAATGGGCACGCTTTGCAGCTCATGTCAGTATTGAAGTATAACAAAGTGAAAGCCATTTACATGCAGTTGTTGTACAACATCAAGTACTCAAATACAATGTGATACCCAAATGGTATATGTGTATACCTTATTGGTATATAGTCTTACTGCACTAATATGGTTAAACCAAAATATATGTAGAAATACAAGTGGCGCACCAAAAAAATGCAACAGTTGTACATATTTAATAAAATAGGCACACTGTGCAACTCATGTCAATATTGAAGTATAACAAAAAGGTACTCAAATACAATGTGATACCCGAATGGTAAATTTGTATACCTTAATAGTATATAGTTGTATTACACTAATATGGCTAAATCAAAATATGTGCAAAAATATGAGTGGTGCACCAAAAAATACAATATTTGTAAATACTTCCTCAACAAAATGGGCACACTTTGCAACTTATGTCAATATTGAAGTATACCAAAAAGGTACTCAAATACAATGTGATACCCGAATGGTAAATTTGTATACCTTAATGGTATATAGTTGTATTACACTAATATGGCTAAACCAAAATATGTGCAAAAATTTGATTAAATCAAAATGTGTGCAGAAATAGAAGGGGTGCCCCAAAAAAATGCAACATCTGTACATACTTCCTCAACAAAATGGGCACACTTTGCAACTCATGTCAATATTGAAGTATAGCAAAAAGGTACTCAAACACATTGTGATACCCGAATGGTATATTTGCATACCTTATTAGTTTATAGTTGTATTGCACTAATATGGTTAAACCAAAATATGTACAGAAATATAAGGGGTGCCCGAACAAAATGCAACATATGTACATATTTCCTCAACAAAATGGGCACACTTTGCAACTCATGTCAATATTGAAGTATAACAAAAAGGTACTCAGATACAGTGTGATACACGAATGGTAAATTTGTACCTTAATGGTATATAGTTGTATTACACTAATATGGCTAAACCAAAATATGTGCAAAAATATGAGTGGTGCACCAAAAAATGCAACATTTTAAATACTTCCTCAACAAAATTGGCTGTCACGACCCAAATTGTCCTCCGTTGGGTATCGTGATGGAACCTAGTCTTAGGGACTAGGTAAACCTAACATTTACTGAATAACAACAATAATAAAAGGAAATCTAACAGTCTCGATATAGAAATCTTGACAAAATTTACAAATTTTTCAAAACCGGTAATACAAGTCATAAGCTCTACGAAATTTTCTATAACTTCTAAATACAAGTGTTGGAAATAAATAAGAACAACCGGATAAAAGTAGGAAGGTGACTCTGAAGCCTGCGAACGCAACAACAGGTTTACCTTGAGTCTCCTCGGCAATGATCCGCATAGCTACTCTCAACCAATACCTGAATCTGCACAAAAATGTGCAGGAGTGTAGTATGAGCACACCACAACGGTGTCCGGTAAGTATCAAGACTAACCTCGGTGGAGTAGTGACGAGGACTAGTCAAGACACCCACTGATATAATAAATTAAACAAACATACGTATAGCAAAGACATGACATGACGCCTGTCTAATGGCTACACCATATATTTATCAACATAACAAGTACAAAACGGAAAGAAGATACGACAAATAACACAGTACAACGTAATATTACACAGAAGAAGGGATGGAGGTACGAATCAAAAGCGGAAACCACAACACAGTAAAAACAATAGTAACTCAGCACACAATAACTTCTCCCTCAAACTTTGTCAACAACTCCTACTGCATAATCAATTCTTCGAGTGAAACCCTTAAATCGTAAGTTTATATTAAAATATTTTAAAATATAATCATTTCAGTTTTGAGTAAAATCCCTTCGAAATACACTTCCTTCAACGATATATAAATATACTGTAAGAACAAAAATCTCAAACACAATTTCCTTTCAATAAAAGCCTTTCAAATGTACCTTGCTAAGTAAATGTTTTCTAAACATAGCCTCTTTCAAATAAATGTTTTTGCAAACATACTCTTTGGAAAATAATAACCTTGGACACATAGTTTCCTTCAAAGTAAATGCCTTTAAACTTTACCTTTCAATAATAGTCTTTCTCTTATAGTTTTTCTCAGAGAATAGATATTCTTCAATTATACCTTTCAACCACACCTTTCCAACAAGTATCCTTCAAACACAGATTCATCGAGATAAAGCCACCGGAATCTCCGTCCCATATTTCATAATTAGCCATGCGGTATAGAGGAAATTTCAAGTCATGTCAATAATGAAGTAAGGGGAAAAAATGTGAATGTTCAATTTGAAACTACGGAATTAATAACATTGAAGCAAGTGCAGAAAATATCAAGTCGGAAATCAATCATGATGAAGCAAATATCAAAGAGAAAATAACGGAAGTAATAACAAGACATAAGCAAGTGCAATAAATATCAAACATGAATCAACAGACATAATAATACAAAGACAAGTGCATGGAATCACCCTTCGTGCTTTTACTCTTATCCTCACCAAATAATAAATGCAAGTGCACGACATCACCCTTCGTTATTTTACTCTCATCCTCACCAAATAAAAAATGCAAGTGCACAACATCACTATTCATGCTTTTACTCTCATCCTTACCAAATAAATGCAAGTGCACGTCATCACCCTTCATGCTTTTACTCTCATCCTCACCAAATAATAAATGCAAATGCACGACATCACCCTTCGTGCTTTTACTCTCATCCTCACAGTAATAAATAGAAATGACACGGCATCTCCCTTCGTGCTTTTAATATCATAACATGGCACGACATAACTCTTCGTGCTTTACATTCTTCCTTACAATGATCAATACACGGCATCACCCTTCGTGCTTTACACTCTTCCTCACAAAATCAAGACACAGCATCACCCTTCGTGCTTTACATTCTTCCTCACAAAATCAATACACGGCATCACCCTTCATTCTTTACACTCTTCCTCACTCAAACAATATCAATAACAGAAGTTTGGCAAGAAAATATCAACAACATGAACCATAAATCATAACATCCCGGCAAGGGAACAACAGTAAAATATCACCGTCCCGGCAAGTGACACAACTATAACCAATCTCACTCAAATACATATCTTTACATAAGATTCCTCAACCAAAACAAATACTCGACAATATTTATTACCAAGAATTTCCACCAAATGAACAGTCATCAAAGTGAAATTCAATCTATAAACGTAATTCATGATATCAGACTCACGGACATGCTTGACACCAACGAATGAATGTTCCAACTACGGCTAACAATTATAGGACTAGATAGTACTAATTCTAGTCAATTAGGAAGTTTATGAAAAAAATATAGCATGATTATAAAAAGGGTAAAATATTCAGTTAAGTCAATTAAGATCAAATAAACCACGAAGGAATCTAAAAGCATAATTCTATTTTAAGCAGGAAGGGATGAAATTAGAAATCAAGGACTCAAATGTAACAATTACAATTCAACATAAGTAATATAAGAACATACGAATCCTAAAAGGCCAACCTATTTGCAAATAAGTCCGAGTACGCACTCGTCACCTCGCATACACGGGCTACAATCAACAAAGAAGACTCAATCCTAAGGGGTAGTTCCCCCACACAAGGTTAGGCAATATACTTACCTCAAAAACGACAACCCGGTACTCAAAAATGGACTTCTCGGGTGAAAAGGCCTCCAGACGGCTAAGATCTGAAATTTGCCCCTTAATAATACTACAATGGTCCACCACACTAACCAAATTTCAATCTACAATAATCCAGCACAATTGCACCAATATTAGCAATGTTTCTATACAGTAAGTCATTTAGACATTTTAACAAACATCTAGTAGACATAAATCTTTAAATCTCATAATCATAGAATTAGTTCATCCAACTACCAGCATTTTCCAACAACTTATACCACCTATCATTTTAAATGATTTATAACTTCCAACATCACATGTATGATCATTCACCCACACCCAACCAACAAAATCTCATCAAATAATCACCTCTCAATATCTACAATAATTATGTATTTATATTAGAAATTTATGGCTTCCAATCACCATACCAAGAGTTCCAATACTTAATTCATATTCTAACCACAATAAATCGATATATTTAAGTCTAAGGGTGTAGGATTACCTTTTGGAAGGAATATTGCAAAATCCTCCTTTAAATTCTTGAAGAAATTTCTTGAAGATCTAAAGATTTGATGGTGGATTGAGTTAGTTTTAGGGTTGAATTGATGGAATGAAACACCAAATTAGTAGGTATTACTCACCTTGAAGATGGGAGAAGTTGGAGGGCTTGAGAGAATGGAGAAGAGCTCAAATATCCGCCCAAAATGAAGTGGGGAAATAGCCCCCGAAGTCTTATATCAAAATAGGGTCGGGTTCCCAGAAAAAACCAGAATTTGCACAGCCGCGCCGCATGGGATGGCGCGGTAGTGTAAAGTTTTGCCAGCTTTTGGTAATTTGGCCATAACTTCTTGTAGGAGTGTCCAAATGACAAACAATTTGAAGCGTTACAAAATAAACTCGATGATATTTCATTTGATAGGTTGTGCATCACATAAATCCTTATATATATGTAAATATGATTGTCCAAAGTTAGGTCTTGTGCGTACTCATATGAAACTTTAGTGTATCATGAAATTTTCCAACTTGACTTAGACATAGGACTCTCTGTAACGACCCGATTGGTCATTCCATAGAATTAGCCCGTTATTCCTGTTTGTGCTTCGTTATGCAATTGTTTAGTATGTTTATGATGTGTTGGAGTCGGATGGTGTGGGTTCAGAATGGTTGTAGTAAGAATTGAGACACTTAGTCTCTAAAAGTAGTTTTATAGTTGGAAAAGTCAACTGGGAGTTGACTTATTGGTAAATGACCTCAGAATGTGGATTTTATGGCTCGGATAGCTTCGTTAGGTGTTTTGGGACTTAGGAGTGTGTTCAGAATATTTTTGTGATGTCCGGTATAGAATTAGATTTGAATTGACGAAAGTTAGTTTTTAACGATTTCCGGTCGGCAGTGGAAAATAGGCTATCAGGGTCGAAATGGAATTCCGAAAGTTGGAACAAGTTCATAATGGTATTTTGGATATGTGTGAAAATTTTTAGGTCAATCGGATATATTTTATTTAGTTTCGGCATCTTTGATGTGTCACACTCCTTTTTTTCAAACTAGTACTACACCTTCCTAAAAAAAAAGATCTTGCAAAGTTCGAAAAGGGCTTTTCAATTTTGAAAGTGAAAAAAATTGTGTTTTAAAAGAATGACTCAAAGTCGCCATCTGGCATTTGTTTTCGGTGTGCCAGGTCACCTTTTTTTTCAATAATAAGTTTTCTTTTCAAAACACTTAAGACTCAAAACTAAGTCTACACCAAAAATTCGGGTAAGGGGGTTCATTTGACTCGAGGAGAGGGTTTTAGGCATTCCCCGAGTCTCGTAACTAGTACGGTTGCGTAATCGATCTAGTTGGCTTTTAAAATATTCGAATTGAGGTAAAATCACAAAAAGGAAAATAAACACAAATGAGGTTTGAGGTCATCCCCACCTAATAAAAGAGAAAAAATGAAAAAGAAAAATCCTATTCTATGCTTCCTCCAATTGTTCCATCTTTAGCCTTCATTTACATTCACTTCGGGGCATTCCCCGGATAAATATATACAAGTCTTCGCTGCTGGTGTTCTGCTACTGTCATTTCCGCACATACGGATATTTGATCGCAGGTGCGAGCCGCAGGAGCGGCCAGAAGGGTCGCATGTGCGGTTGAGGTCCACGTGAGGGAAAATTGTAGGAGCGGTCGTTTAGGCGCATCTGCGGAGCCGCAGGTGCAATGCTTGGGCCACAAGTGTAAGGTTTGGCGGTTTAATGAAATTCCGCATGTGTGGTCCTCCTGAGTGCAGGTGCGGACCGCAGGTGCGAAAAGCCTGGGTAGAAGAGTATAAAAAGGGGACTTAACGATTTTTAACCCTCTTTTCACCATTGTTGTGCGGGTTCCGAGATTTTTGAGGGTTTTTGAATAGGCAAACGTTCGTGCATCATTGAGGTAATATTTTTGGACTTATTAACTCGATTATATGTGACTAAGGACCTTATTATCAGTGTTTAATTAAGGAAAATCAGTGGAAAAAGGGTAAACTAGGGCTTGAGTTTAAGAGACCTTTTAGAGGTGATTTGAGGGGCCAATCGGAATCCGATTTCAGAGTTCTTTATATGTACGGACTCGTGAGATGATGAGAATCATATTAGTATAAAGTTTGTCGAGTTCCGCGACGCGGTCCCAAGTGTCGGATTTTGGCTAATTTCGGGTTTTTGCATAAAGTTAATATTTTTCGATTGGGTTTCATTGCCCTAGCATATTTTGATGTGAAAAAATCTGAACTTGATAGGTTTGGAGCATTTGGAAGTTGATTTGAGGGGCAAACGTGTTGCGGAGTAGCTTTTCGGGCTAGTTGAGGTAAGTAATATATTTAAATCTTGTCCTGAGGGTATGAAACCCCAGACTTTACACCCTTTCACGGGTTTGGAGTGACGCACGCACTGGATGACGAGTGTGGGGCAGGCACGAACTGGAATTTTAGGAAAAATTGTTCCTTTTGAGTAAACTATTGAGTTGCAAAATCGCTTTGAAAGCATATGTTAAATAATATTACTATGATTTGATATACTTGGGTTGTAAGCCACGTTTGGGTCCTAGTGCCGATTTGCTTAAACCCCTTGGGGGTTGTTTTATTATTTTTCCTCACTGTGTTAACTTGTAATTTTCCACTCAGTCTTTCTTATTAAACTGTTGACACTCAGTTTTTTTGATATTATTATTTTCTGAAATGAAATACCATTTTGGGTCAAGAACCCCGTTTATTCATGGCCCGAGTAGCATGTTGAGAGTGTCTGACTGAGTAAGGCCGAGAGCCTATATTGTGAGGATATTGATGATATGAGTGAGGCCGAGAGCCTTATTGTGAGGATATTGATGATATAAGAGAGGCCGAGTGCCTGAGTGATGATTGCCATGATTTGGCTTGTTTATAGCGCTTGGGCTGAAGGAGCCCCTCTGGAGTCTGTACACCCCCAGTGAGCGCAGGTACTTACTGAGTGCGAGTGCCGAGTGCCGAGTGACGAGTGATTGGGAGGTATGAGTGACTGTGAGGTGCTGAGTGACTGTTACTGAGTGATGGTGAGGTGTTGAGGGAATAATTATGAGTGATGATTATGGCCCGATGGGCAGTTTATGATGACATTTTACTGAGTTTTGATTATGATTCACTTCATTTTTCATATTGATATTTTTGAAAGTTTTACTGAGAAATATTGGAAAATATACTTGTTTCAAAGGATTTTTACAGAAACTGGTTTTCGAACTTATGTACACTTATTGATCCTTGGCATTTTACTGTTTGTGGATTGGTGTATTTATTGCTGTGTGTTTCTTATTCTTCTGAATGTGATTTATTTTTATTACTACTGAGTTGGCGTACTCATCATTACTCCCTGCACCTCTGTGTGCCGATCCAGGTACCGGTTCTGAGCAGTAGTCACTTGCATCCATACGGCATCAGCTCTTGGGATTTCGAGGTAGCTGTCCAGCGTCTACAACTTCTCCATTTCCCTTCCTTTATAGTATTAGTATTTTACTCCTAGACATTGTTTATGACGTTAGCAGAGTTAGTTTATTCTTAGATGCTCGTGATCATTGACTCCAGTTCTGGGAAGTGGTTTAGACTGTTAGAATATATTATGTTGCTTATGGTCTTAGAGAAATTTTTATACTTGCGTGAACATTATTAATGATTATGAGATATTCTGATAAATAAATGTGTAGTTATGTGATGGTTGGCTAGCCTAGTTTCACGATAGGCGCCATCACGACCTATTAGAATTTGGGGTCGTGACACTCTCTGTATTTAGTATAAAAGAAGATATGGATACGAAATATATCAACAAAAAATAAGAAAATATGAAAACAAAATTACATAGAAACGAATATGCGCTCTCCCAATTGCATGTTTGCTTCAACAAAGTGCAGTAGTAAGCTTATAATCAACAACCACTGAAATATTATTTACAAATGGAAATCTTCCTTTGATAACCTTTGAGGATCCCCCAACTGCACTAATATCAGATTGCCAGTCATTCTTATACGGCGACTGTTTTATAGATGCCGGGTGCCTTCTCCATGTGATAACTGTAGGAGTTATTTCAACAGTTGTTTGTGTTTGGATAATAGTTCTTGATACCGACTGATCAGGTTTAGACTTATTTACATCACGAGTTATTAGTTCATTTTTAGGTTGATTTACATTACGCCTCCCTCCTTGTGTAATGACAACAATTAGATCAAGTTGAGAATCAGTATAGTCAAAATCAGAATCCAAGTCAAAGTCACCCTCATGTCAGCATGGAGTTTAAATTAGAAAATTATAGTGAATAACCAAACAAAGTTAAGAAATTAAAAAAAAAAGAATGAAAAGTTATATATAGAAGACATTACCTGAAGGAAAATTCACATTACTACCACCAACATTCACTTGACCAACACCATCAACCCGAGATGCTGAACACATAAAAGCATTATCACCATCACTATATAAATAAATAAAATAATCTAAAATCTCTTATTTACATACTAACTTCAGAATTAGTAACATCAACAATCGTATCCTGTGGAGCAGTATTAGATTCAATAACAACATCTGCTCGTGTCTGTGCATGAATTCCTGATGGCAACAAAGTAGGTCTAGATTTTTTAACATCATGATATAGGTGCTTATAGTTTGCTTGTTGTGTAATGATTTGATCAATTACAGATGCAAACAGTTCCAAGTTAGAATCCAAGCCAAAATCATGCTCATTTACGAAGGGGACTGTAAAAAGTTTAAAAACGGTTAGTGAACACACAAATACATAAAGTTAAATAAATAAATAAATTAAATATACAACATTTTACCAGAACGGAAATCATCATTAACTACGACATGCCTTGTTGTGATATTCTTCACATTGATACCACTGAAACCTCCGTCTCGACCAACCCCACCAAAATCATACACTAAACATATACAAGTATAGCAAGAGTACTATTTTCAAAAAACAACAACAAAAAAAATAAAATCAAATCTATGATTTACATACTAGAAGGCGTTTTGGGAGTTATCTCCAATAACTACGGGACCATTCCCATTGCCGCCCCTTTCAAACTGGTCATAATCAATATGTATCTCACCAAAGTAAGGATCATTATCCTATTTTTAGGCTGAAAATGAGAAAAGAACAATTTTATTATTATGTATATTACAAGAATACTATGTGCACTAAAAGTA
Source organism: Nicotiana paniculata (assembly GCA_005239505.1). NCBI lineage: Eukaryota > Viridiplantae > Streptophyta > Magnoliopsida > Solanales > Solanaceae > Nicotiana > Nicotiana paniculata. Next base: position 2,297 of record MDKI01121196.1, on the reverse strand, counting down.
AAGAATTGAATAGTATCCTATAAGCATATATTGCATCTTTGAACAATATACTATAGCATTATATTATATTAAAGATCAATACCGCTGAATTTCCCTCTGGTTTCATTGACTGCCTACCAATAGCTGCAAGCACCTCCTCAAACTTTGTCTCTACAAAAAGCTTAAAAACTTGTAACTCCTTCATTACCTCAGCATTGGTAGGTTCGGAATCACCTCCAGTACTTTGATGCATACTTTGTATCTTTGGCAATTAAGTTCCAAAAACCTGAAAGCTATCAGGCTGACTGTCAACGCAATCAACTTCAATTTCAAAGTTTACACCACACACATCAAATAGTTGATTTTGAGCATCATTTGAGGTGATGTTCTTTAGCTGCAATTATTAAGCACACTAGTTAGAAATAGAAATGATGATAAAACATGAAAAGATAAAAGATCCCTAGTACCATATGATACCAATATGGTATACATGTATACCATCAGAGTATATCATTGATCTGCGATATTGCTATAACTACCTGTAACTAAACTATTGTACCAAAACATTAAAAGATGTAGTAAAAATATGAGAAAATTAAAAGTATAAGTAGCAATAAAACTATATGTAACATAAAAGATCCTTATTACCATATGATACCAATATGGTCTACATATATACCAACATCGTATATCATTGATATGTGATATTGCTACAACTATCTGTGGCTAAATACTGTACCAAAATATTAAAATATACAATAAAAGTATGAGAAAATTAAAAGTATAAGTAGCAATAAAAGTTTAAGTAGCATAAAAGATCCATATTACCATATGACACCAATATAGTATACATGTATACCAACAAAGTATATCATTGATCTGGGATATTGCTACAACTACCCGTGACTAAACTACTGTACCAAAACATTAAGAGTGATAATAAAAATATGAGAAAATCACTTGCTCGCGTGTTAAGCTAAACATTCGCAAAACAACTCGCTCATTCGATATTTGACCCATGACTACCAAATTCAAAATTCGTGGAAGTTTGTTTCCAATATGATCAGCAAAGTGACCATCCAAACTTGGGCTGCATTCATACAACCAAATCTGTAAAGCCAACGGGATGCCAACGAGTCTATAAAAATAAGGTCTATCTTGAAACTTGAGAACAAGAGTCGATTGTAGCATTATAAACATCTATACCCCAGGGTTAATTATTAAAATCACCGCACTCAAATAAGTCAATGTAAGACCGTGACATAACCTTTGTTTTGAGTTGAGAAAGTAAGAAGTTGTTCACAAAATAAAGAAATGCTATCTTCAACGCATCTTCATATGTTATCCGTTTCTTCTTCGTAAAACAGTCTACTAGTTGGGCCAATGTCACAGATGCAGTCCCAAAATATTTTGAAATCAACCTGTTCTCTGCTACGCTCTCTATACTTGTATCACCCTTACATTTCAGCCCAATAACGAGTGCAAATTCACCCAAACCAAAGCTCAACCTAGAATCCTTCACTACAAATCGCATCTCATTTTCACCTCATGATGTACTTCTCTAATAAGCAAATGGTGCATAACCCGAATCTAAAAAATAACTGGTGGAAGATCCAAAAAAATAAATATCCAAAGCATGTTTTCTTAAACATCCCAAGTTGCGTCTTAGATAAATTCTCTTTCAACTGACGAATGACATGACAGTTGGTATCCCAATCAACCTTTGGTTTATAATCTATGTTCCATAGGCACAAGGAAATCCCGATGATGCGAGGCTAGAATGCATAGTTTAACATGTGATATACCGTAAATTTGAGGTGCATTAATGATAAAAATACACTTGTTATATGCTTAATAGAGTTTATTTTATGTGTAGGTGAATTGGAGATGGAAACGGAGCTAAAGGGATGCAAATACGTTGAAAAATACGCAAAAGGAGACACCCGGGCGATAGCCGGGCGACAGAGTCCTACAACCTGACCCTACCTGGCGTTAGCCAGGCCTTAGGTCTGAAACGCCAGCCCTACCCTGGCGTTAGCCAGGCGTTAGGGTTGAAACGCCAGCCCTAGCCTGGCGTTAGCCATGCCTTAGGGTCCAAACGCCCGGGGTTCCCAGTTCAGCCAAATCCGAGTTTTGACGAGTTTAAGTATTTTCCGGTTAAAATAGAAGTCTCCTACATGGTTAGGGTTCGCCCTAAACATATAAATAGACACCAAACAACACAACTTGAGGGGGGACGAAGGAGATTCAGAAGGATCAACAAGAAAACACCATAGAAGTGACAAACATTGATTTCTACATCTAGTATTCATTACTTT
>MDKI01069164.1:0-43998 GCA_005239505.1 Nicotiana paniculata | reverse complement strand
CAACGGCATAACCCGTTGATCCTCCTCAGACATCAGCATAACCTGGTTATCTTTTCTTAACGGAAGCATAACATGTTCACCGCTTTCAATAACAAACTAGTTTAGATTTCCTTAGAATAACTCACGAAATTTTCCTAGTGAAAACTGGGGCAGAAAATTTCGTTCGTTTGTTTTGATTTTTGCGCAGATTACATTTTTAGGACAATGGACTCAAGACAACCAAAAGAAGAAGTTTTGATCCAGAATAAAAGAAAAGAAGAAAAAGAGAAGACCAAACCCAAGGTGCAGAAGCGAAATGGTGTAGACTGCTCAAAACAGATTGAAGTCACAAGCTATGCATGCCCCTTCTGGATCCGAAAAGCTGAAGAAGATGACCCAGAACATACAGCTAACAAGCATCAAAATTCAGATAAGAGTCTGCGTGAAGAAACAACCAAGACTCAAGATCATGTTTCAGAAGACTTGTAGATAAGAATTTTGTAACTCGTAGCTAATAGGCTAGTTTAGTCCTTTTCATTTTGATTTTGGCGTAATGATGAGCTCAGCAGGCAGTAAGCAGCAGCAACAGAAGTGAAATCACAACTTCCCGGTAGTCCCAGCTACCAAAACTTCCAGAACTACACCGACCTGATTCCTCTAGAGCCAAGGATATGCAGGCAGCCTCTATAGCAAGGTTCGGTCAAAAAATTTTCAAAATGCTTCCAAATGGAGTACCAAACGGGCAAAAATTGCTCGTGGTTGCTAACTTTATCTTTTCCAAAAACTCTTCATGTTCTCGAGCAAAGAGAGGCAGCTGTGAACACTTAATTTTTTCCCCGCACAGAAATTACACCTAAAAAATAATCAAAAAATTAATTTTAATGAACTTTAGGAGTTTTTCTTTATTTAGTCGCATTTCATGCATGTTTAACATTTTAAAATTATAAAAATCATAAAAATTGTTCGAATCTTGATTTCATAGCATTTTAGATTTTAAACTGCATTGTTAGGATTTAATTAAATCTTCTAAAAAATCAAAATTGCATTTGTTAGGTTAATTAATTAGTTAGTTGAATTTATCCATCATTAGGTAAAATAAATAAATAGGCTAGCCAAAAATGGGATTTAAATTAAAATTTGAGCCTAAAGTGGCTAAAAGAATGAGAAAAGAGGGGTGTCCGAATTGGGCCAAAATTAGTGGCCCAGTATCCCAAATTCCGCCCCAAACCCGCGACCCCGCATGCCCGACCCATTTCCCTCACCTATTAAAACAAACATAGACCTAGCGAGATAAATCCCTGACCCTATCAACCTAAGCGCCGATTTTCCCCTGCCCTTCGATCATCTTCTTCCTTTCCCCCTCTATAAAAGATCAGAAATTCCCCCTGATTCTTCCTCACTCCCTCATCATCTCCAAACACCAAACCATACCCCTAATTCAAAAAGACACAAACAGAGAACAAAACCACCCCATCTTCCTCTCCCTAAATCTCGAACGAATCGTCGTCGCCGTGCCACCAATACATCGTAGCCGGCGACTTCTTTTCCCCTTCCACGTTGTCTCCTTTTCTCGACGCTTCTGGTAGAGCATGGGTCCAGCCACTTGAAAAAAAAGCTAGGAAAAATATTTGAAGATCTAAAAAATTGTTAGGTTTGAAAAACAAAAGGAAGTGCTGGGATTTCTAAGGAAAAACTGAAGAAAAATTTATTAAAAAAAACTCAGCTCCTTCTTCTTCTGGTTTGTACGAGATGTGGGAAGTCGAGGATTCAAAAGAAATTTTAAAGTCGTCTCAAGTGCTCGATTATTCTGCATATTCTGGGTTTTAAGGGAGTGATTTTGAACTCAAAATTGCTGCTTAATTCTGCTGTTGTTTGCCGTAACCGTTGCTGAGCTTCGTCCTCACTACTTTTAGCCTTGATTCGGTTCAATTAGGCTATTTTCTACGCTTAGCAGGTAAACACGAAAACCCTGTAACTATTTGAATTTTGAATGACGAAGAGCATGATTTTCTGTTATATAAATTCTGGACGGTTTTGTTTTTTCTTGTGATGAATTCTCTATTAATATTTTTATTTCAATGGAAAACAATGGACATATGATTAGTCCAGTTTCTTGAAGCATGAGAGTCGTTACTGGATTTTGGTATAATAAATTTAGGAATTCTAGTTGATTAGCAATTTCTAAAATATTGAAGTGAGCTCATTAATACAATTAATGGATGGATTTGATTTGAATGACGCTAGAGTGGACGAAATGCCGTTTAGTTGAGTAGGAAGCCATGTTTGTTTTCTCTGATTTTTTTTTGTTATTTTTGTTGATGTCTTTGGATTGATGATTCAGATATTGTACTAAAAATGTTCACAGAATCAATATAATTTTTATATAGATTGGGTCTGATTTCATGAGTGTAAGTAACTCATTCGGTTCTCAGCAGTTTGTCGTTGCTCTTTACTGTTTCCTTTGGTAGTTTGTTGGAATCGTTTGGCTTATCAATCTTCAATTGTTTATTTATAGAAAGATGATGTTTCATTGCTGTTGTCATTTCTTCTTCACTTAAGAGCTCTATTTGCTTCTCTTCCTAATTTCTTGTAAGTGCATTTCTTATTTTGATTTCGTTTAGTTCCATTGTACTGGTCCGCTAAGTATTCGGGATGCTAAATGTTTAAGGATAATGCGCTATCTTTCTTTTTCTTGTGAAATAAACAGTTAGATTAACTGGGTAAAATTAAAACAAGGAAGAGTAGGGTTTTGAGAATTGATATGGGCCAACGTAATTTTTGCTCTGGATAACTGCATGATAGGTAGAAATAAAAAAGAAAATTAGACTTTTGGGATTTGGCTGAAATAATATGTTGCCGACCAATATCCTCTTTCATAACAAAGTTGAGCCTTGGTTTAATTCTTCTTTCTAGAAAATGTAGTTGCTGTGTTTTTTCTTCTATTACTGAAGCTCCCAAAATATTCATTTTTAGTACTCCCAAATTTGAGAGGTTTACTTTAGACTAAACTTCTTTAAATTCATCCTTGTTAAGATATTAAACTTCGCAATCTTTGATCCCTTATGACTAAGCCGCAGATCTTAGGGCAATTAATAATATCATGAACATCGTAGCTCTCTTTAGACACTATTAATAATAAGTCCTCGCGACTATGGGTACGGTTCCCGTGGCATAGTCGTGATACATAATCTACACTCGAGTGTGGCAACTCATGCCCCCGACCACAATTCCGAACAATAATAAAAATCATATGTTTTAAATCGCGGGTGCATTTCGTGTGGCGCGTTTACAATGTGTCCAAAAATGAAAAGTGCACGTCATCGTGACTTGTTTTAAGATAAATCCATAAATATTAAAAGCGGCCAAAAGTGAAAAAGGCTAAAAAGCACAATAGTTTTAAAATATGGAAATAATTAGATAATTAGGCCAAATATTAATAGTTAAGCGACCGTGCTAGAACCACGGGATTCGGGAGTGCCTAACACCTTCTCCCGAGTTAACAGAATTCCTTACTTGGATTTCTGGTTCGCACACATTTTTAAACAGAGTCAAAATTCCTCTGTTTGGGATCTATTAAAATAAACGGTGTCGCGGAACATCGTCAAAAATCTGGGTGGCGACTCTGAATTTAAATAAATAATCCCAAATCCGAATAATGTCACTTAAAGGTGGAAAAACTCCCTTATTACCCCTTTATTAATCCGAGGGTAGTGAAAAAGGAGGTGTGACAGCTCTGGCGACCCTGCTAGGCAGAAGAACCCAGAATCTATGGTTCAGGGTTCAAAGAATTCGAGCTTAGAATAGCTGTTATATTTTGCTTTCATGATTGTTTGATTTTTTTTACGTGTTTGAGCCTAACGTGCTAAATGCCGTTTTTACCGCTTTGATATTATGTGAATTATATATAAACTGTTACGAACTCCTCTTCTCTCTGAGTATTCTAAATCATCTGGGAAGTGTGCACTTCGTGTGACTTCTTCTCTGTTAAAGTCATATCCAAATTTTAGAACGAGGTACGGACAAGTTGCAAAGCCGGTGAAGCTTCTGTATTCCCTGTACGCTGCCCCGACCTCGAATCGAGCTGTCCGCTCGGGTAAGCCTGGTCTAGAACAAAACCCCAGGATTCAAACCTAGAATAACAAAACCTCATGCCGAATCCCTAGTAGGAACACTTATTTTTCATCACGTGCATTTGACTTGGGGGACTCAACACAGGGGTTGGGTCCGTCTAGGACAGGTGAACCCAAAATAAAAGACCATCCTGATGCATCTTACGTGCTACTTGGCATTTGTTTGTTTTGGCATGCATTTTGCCCGGCTTCTAGAATAGGAAAGAAAAAAAAAAAGGAAATCAAAAAAACAAAGAGTGAGAGATATGTATTTGAAATCCTGAAACTCTGTCTAAAAGTAGGAAATAAATGAATATTCTCAAAAGTCATATTCCCCGGTACTCTCAAAACTGGCAGAACTACGCAGGTCTGATTCTCACCGGATGTGAAATACATAGGCAAACCTCATCGGTCCCGACCCCAATTTTTAATAATCCAAAAATATTTTCTTTAGTTCCTCCCATATAATATTAAAACAAAGAAAATCCCAAAAAAAAGAAGATATTTTTGTTTAATTCCTTCTTTAGGAGTATTTTCTCAGGAAATTCCAAACAAATAAAAGATAAAAAGAAAAAAAAAACGTTTTAGAACCCAAAAATATTTTTCATTCGAAAAAAAATGTCAAATCAAATCAAAATACCAAAAAAATATTTTCTACCTTCTTATTTTCCAAAATTTTCAAAAAAAAAAAAAACTCATAATTTTTTTTTCCTTTAGAAACGTCTTTCTTTGAGACCCCAATTTTCAAAAAATCCCAAAAAATATTTACCTTGCTGAAAATCCCAAAATGAAAAAAAAACAAGAGATTTTAAAATAAATTTTTTTAAAAATCCAAAAAATATATCCTTCTTTGAAAGCTTTTATTCAACAAACCAAAAAAAAATTAGGTAAAATAATCAATCAAAATCCAAAATAAAATGTTTTCCCTCTTTCATAAATATTTTTCCAACAGAAACAAAAATTTAGAAAACAAAAATCCAAAACAACAAAAAAATCTTTGTCTTTCTTTAAAAATTCCCCTTTTGAAAACGTAGAGGCAATACTCGAAATCCAAAAATATTTTCTTTATTCTTAAAAGAAAGAGAAAAAAAAAAGATGACAAAAGATGAAATTCAACAAAAATATTTGCTTCTTACTTTTTGAATTCCCAAAGTTCAACACAAAAGAAAAAGAATACTTATAAGTCTCTCATTCAAAAGAAAAAATCAATCAAAATTCAAAAAAATAAAAATAAAATAAAAATATTTCCGAAAAAATACAAAAAAAAGTCTTCATTTTAAAAATTCAAAAAAAAGTCAATGAAAAATCAAATCCAAAATTCAGGTTTCCTTTAACTTGAAGTATTTTTCCCAAAAATTCCAAAAAAAAAAAATTAAAAAATCAAATCAAAATCCAAATAAAATATTTTCTTGCTTTTAAGAAGTCTTTCTTTGAAACATTTCAATCAAAACATCTAAAAAAAAAGAGAAAGGGAGCCAAAAATATTTTTTCTTTCTTCTTTTAAAACCTTTCTTTCAAAAATTCAAAAAAAATAAAAAAAAATAAACGAAATCCAAAAAAGAGTTAGCTTTATTTACTCCATTCTCAATCTTCCCGAACTACGCAAGATCTGATTCATGCGACGTCATGATACGTACGCAATCCCAATCGGATTCGATAATAGGTATAAACAAATTGAGTGAAAAAATAAACAAGGAAAAGGAAGGAGAGAAAGAAAATTGAGTGACAAAAAAAAAGAGTGAAAAGAAAGTGAAAAAAGAAGAAGAAAAGAGTGAAAAAATAACTGAGAAAACAAAGAGCGAGAATAACAAAAAGAAAAAGAAAAAGAAAAAGAAAAAGAAACCGAGATATGAAAAAAAAAAAAGGGAGAGACAAAAATGAAAAGAGACATTTAAAGGCCGGGATGAAACATGCAATCGTTCAAACACATGGTAGAAGCGTTTAACTATTAGGTGTATTGCATCCCAACATGCGATTTCCTATAAGTTAAATGTCTCAAAACTAACAAGGTTGTTTGGTGTGCAAATTAGCCAGGTTTTGGTGGTTGGTTTTGTGGTAGTTTGGCTTCTCGTTCTTTACAATAACCAAAGGTAGAGATGGCCTCTGCAAGTAATCTGACAATCATCGGTCCCGAGGGTAGCCCGTCATCGGCTATTCCGCAGTCGGAATCGGCAACTGCTGAAGAAAATAGAATGTTGCGTCGCTGCATGTTGGAAATGTGGGACGCCTGGTCTAATGGTAGGGAACCTCCAAGTGTAATCCCTGATTTTCCTGAGTTGATCCCCAGTTCAGATGAGTTTTCCAATGTCCTTGTGCCCAAGTCACTCTTCCCATGTGGCCACCCTCTAATGCCGCCTAATGGTCCGGAAATGCCTTATGTGGATCATCCCCAAGCGCCGGGTTCAAGGACACATCCAACAATGTTCGTTGCACCACCAGCGTCCACTACGGCACATCTAACAGTGCCCAGGCGAAACCCATTCCCTCAGCACCTGCAATATGAGTCTCCCATGGGTCAAGAAAAAAACAACGAGAAATCCCGAGCAGGAAGAAATGGTTCGGAAGATGAGAAGCCTAGAGAAAAGCTTAAAGAACATGCAGGGTTTGACTGGTCAGAAGAGTGTCTCCTACTCCGATTTATGCATGTTTCCACATGTTCACCTGCCGGTTGGTTTCAAAATGCCAAAGTTTGAAAAATATGACGGGCACGGAGACCCGATGGCTTACTTGAATGATATTGTAACCAGCTGAGGGGTGATGGTGGAAAAGAGGAGTTGCTAATGGCCTACTTCGGAGAAAGCCTCACCGGAATCACTGCTGAATGGTATATGGATCAAGAAATTACCCATTGGCATATGTGGGACGATTTGGCCCGAGACTTTCCGCCAGTTCCATTATAATGTGGACATCGCTCCCGACATCAACTCTTTGTCTAATTTGAAAAAGAAAACTGTGAAAAGCTTTCGCGAATATTTTGTCAAATGGCGTGAGCAACATGCCAGCTTAACGTCTCCAATGGACGAAGCATAAATGGTTACGGTCTTCCTACTGGCCCAAGAGGCGGACTACTTCCAGAACATGATGTCTGCTATGGTTAGACTGTTCGCCGAGGCTATCAAAATTGGGGAGATGGTAGAAAATGGTTTAGAAACGGGTCGAATATTGAGTAAAGATGCTTTTAAGGTTGCATCACAGGCCGTTCAGAATGGTTCAGAGGGTTTGATGAACAGAAACGAGATAGAAGAGGGAGCTATGATGGCTTCGAGCTCGGAGGGGGCCCGAAGGGCATTCAACCAATCAAATATGCTTCCTAACGTCCCACAACACTATTATCCCTATCAAGATGATGCTGCATATGCCATGGCACCGCCTCCTTATGCGGTGATGAACACGCAATCTTATACGCGACCACAACATTATACCCGAAACTGAGCTCCACCTCCCAAACAAATGCCAATCCTTACCAAGCTCCATATAATACCAAACCAAATGTTCCCCTATACAATCCTCACCCAAATCAGTTCAACCCTATTGGCGAATCATACTCTAGCTTGTTCTAAAAATTGGTCAAGATAGGTCTGCTGCAGCCAGTGGCCCCAAACCGGCCGAACCCCGAGTCCCCTTCGCACCGGGCTGATGTTAGATGTGAATACCACTCAGGAGCAGTGGGACATGACACTGAAGATTGTTGGACTCTTTAAAGAGCAGTGGAAGATCTCATCGAGGTCCAGGCAATAATGTTTGGGGATGAAGAAGACCCTAATATGATGAATAACCCCGTCTCTGCTCACACTAGGCTGGTAGTCTGAATGATTGGTAAGGATGAAGAATTTGATCCGGCACTAAAGGCCATTGCAGCCATTGCCGAGACAGAAGAAAAGCCAAAAAAAACGATCGCCAAGCCTGAAAGTTCCCCCATCAGATGGGAGTCTCGGTAGCCAGTCTTGCTATCCTTTATGCGTCCGCATTATCCCAGGGTGTGATCCAGATGTTTTACTTTATTGTCTTACTTTCCGATGTAAACCCTTCTATCTTTTAAAAATAATCATCATAATAAAAAAAACGAAAAAAAATCAAATGGAATTAATATTTCATTTTCCAAGAATGTCTCTTTTCTTTATCTTCTCTCTTTCTTACTCTACTTTCAGTTATGTTTGAATGCAGATTTCAATAATATGACATGCATGCGGACTTCATGCCCAGATCCTAAAACGCTGTCTGACTTCGAAATAATGAATCAAGAATCAGAATGCAATTAAGTTATGTCAAGGAGATAAAACAATAAATCGGAACAGCCAAAGGAAAATTGGTTCAGATTGAAAAGATTTATACATTACTGCAAGAGTACTGCCGAAAGAGTGCGTTTGTACTTGGGGTACATCGAAGGAAATGTCCCTGAAACAACTATCAACGTAGTGCAGTGAAAAGATCCTAAAACATTGTCAGACTTCAAAATGATGGGAATCCGAATGCAAATGAAGTTCGGTCAAGGAAATAAAACAATGAATCGGAACAACCAAAGCAAAATTGGTTCAGAATTGAAAGGTCCATACATTACTACAAGAGTACAGCCAAAAGAGTGTGTTTGTACTTGGGGTACATCGAAGAAAATATCCGTGAAACAACTGTCAACACAGGTGCAGTCAAAAGGTACTATGTTTGATCCTCCATATATTTTCAAATGTTCTTCGGTTGGGATGACGAAGACTTTCATTCTCGCTACCCAAACACCATTAACCCTTTTGCAAACCCTTTGAGCTAGTTCCTCTTCTTTGATTACCCTCTTTGGAACCCGAAAGTGTTGTTGGAAAACCAAAAAAAAGAAGAAAAAAGAAAAAATATTGATTGATTGAAAAATGAAAAAAAAAGAAAAAGAAAGAGGGAAAAAAAGAGAGAGAACAAGGAAGCAAAAGAAAGAGAAAACAAAACAAAATAGAGGAAAAACAAAACAAAAACCAAAATGTTTCTCTGAACTACGTTTGACTTGATTCTGAAAGGATACGTAGGAAGCCTCTCCCTGGGGTTCAGTCACACCAAAATAAATATCCAAATTTCCCCAAAAGTGAAACTGGGGCAAAAGTTATAATGGTTCAGCGATGTGTCTCCTGAAAGGTTCCAAAATTGTAATTCAACACAATTCTTTTCACCAAAAAAACCTGTTCAAGTCCTTCCAATCAATCGGCAAAGATGTCCAAAATTGGAGGATACAGTTGTTTGGATCCAAATACCAGCAAATGAGAGAAATTAAAACGAGAGAGTCTTATCGGTGAAAACCCACACGGGCACCGTGAGGCGACGGTAAGAAGAGAAATAAAAATGAGAGAGTCTCATTGGTGAAAACCCACACAGGCACCGTGAGGCGACAGTAAGAAGAGAAATGAGATAGGTTAGTTGGCGAAAACTCGCAAAGGGCACCATTAACCGCAAAGGATAATGGTTCACTGATATGGACACAGTCTAGGGCAAGATCTTCTCAATCTCGGGATAATAGTTGTGATGAATTTATGAGAGTCAGACGGTTTACACGGATCAGGCAACCAGTCCAAAAGGCATGTCATGTTCATCGAAGTCCGCATGCACTGCAGATAATTTCTTCTTTCCTTTCCCCGAAAGGGATACCTCTTGCTTAAATTCATTTTCCATTCTGTAATTTATTTTCTTTTGAATTCCTTTCAGTCTAACTCTGTTCAGAAACTAAGGCAAAGAAAGGATGGCAAGACTGATCTACACGTATCTCATTTGACACGGGCTAATATGCAAAAAGCACCCAGCCTCATCAGAGGCATCAAGTCGATCCCGACTGGCTTTAACAGTCGATGCTTCAAACTCAAAATGCTTGAAAGGTGAAAATATAATTACAGTGCCTATAAGGGCAAATAAAGTTGAAAGATTGAGTCCCACGTGGCTAACCATCTCGGCAAAAGTTTGAAAAGCCTAAGTATTCCAAATTCTTTAAAGTGGAAATGAAAGTCCAATAAAGGCGAAATAGAGTTGGAACGGTTAAGTCCCAGGTGACTAGCCGTTATTGCAAATCTGAGGCGCCTGAAGTTTATTGACGCTCTGAAAACCAAAAAGAAAAACAAGTGAAAGGCCTGCAAAGGTAAAGTAAAGTTGAAATGTCGGGTCCCACGTGACCGATCACCATGATAAAATCTGGAAAGCTAGGGTCCCCGAGTTTAGAAATGAAACCCAATCCCCAGCAAGCAATTGGTTGAGATCTTCATCAAAAGAACTGAGATCAAGCAGCTGAAAATCAAGGCCGCAAAACCAACCACCGTTTCAAACTAACAAATTGTTCTTTGTTTGAAAATCTGAAACAGGTGCAACTCGAAAGCAACCGTGCAACAAGTAGGTGCAACCAAAAGAAATTGCGCCAGGGCTAAAAGGAGCACTACAACATTGACTCCAAAAAGGGAAGTTTCCTCCAAAAAATCCTTTCCCGCATGCATGAAAAGAGAATAAAAAAATAAAATAAAATAAAGTAAAAAAAAAAAAAAAAAGAAAAAAAGAAAAGAAAAAGAAAAAGAAAAAGAAGAAATGAAGTTGAAAATGATTCAAACCTAAAGTAGCATAGGGTCCCCAATCCCTAGCCAACCCTTTTCCAACCAAGGACATTCCATTCCTTAGTTGATGCCAACATAGGGTCCCACTCCCTAACAGACAACAACATAACCTGGTGATCTTTTCTTTCCTGACAACAGCATAACCTGTTGATCATTTCCAGACACTGGCATAACCCAGCGATCTCTTTTTCAGGCAACAACATAACCTATTGACCTTTCTAGACACCAGCATAACCTGGTGATCTTTTTTGCTTTTTTTTTCGGACAACATCATAACATGTTGATCATTTCTAGACACTGGCATAACCCGGTTATCTTTTTCTCAGGCAAAAGCATAACCTGTTGACCTTTCCAGACACCGGCATAACCTGGTGATCTTTTCTTTTCCTGACAACAGCATAACCTGTTGATCATTTCCAGACACTGGCATAACCCAGTGATCTCTTTTTCAGGCAACATCATAACCTGCTGATCTTTCCAGTAACCAGCATAACTTGGTGATCTTTTCTTTTTTCCAGACACTAGCATAACCCAGTGATCTCTTCTTCCAGGCAATAGCATAACCTGTTGACCTTCCCAGACACTAGCGTAACCTGGTGATCTTTCCTTTTCTTGAAAACAACATAACCTGTTGATCATCTCGAGACACTGGCATAAACCAGTGACCTCTTCTTCCAGGCAACAACATAACCTGTTGACCTTCCCAAACACCAGCATAACCTGGTGATCTTTCCTTTTCTTGACAATAGCATAACCTGTTGACCTTCCCAAACACCAGCATAACCTGGTGATCTTTCCTTTTCTTGACAATAGCATAACCTGTTGATCATCTCCAGACACTGGCATAACCTAGTGATCCCCCCAGGAAACAGCATAACCTGTTGACCTTTCTAGACACTAGCATAACCTGGTGATCTTTTCTTCTCCAAACACTGCATAACCCAGTGATCTCTTTTCCCCAGGCAACATCATAATATTTTGACCTTTCCAAACACCGACATAACTTGGTGATCTTCTTCTGACAACAGCATAACCTGTTGGTCATTCCCTTTTCCGGGGCAACATCATAACCTGTTGACCTTTCCAGACACCGGCATAACCTGGTGATTTTTTTCTGACAACAGCATAACCTGTTGACCTTTCCAGACACCGGCATAACCTGGTGATCTTTTTCTGACAACATCATAACCTGTTGATCATTCCCTTTTCCCCAGGCAACAGCATAACCTGTTGACCTTTCTAGGCACCGGCATAACCTGTTGATCTTTCTGACAACCGTATAACCTGTTGATCACCTCCTGACACTGGCATAGCCTAGCGATCTCTTTTCCCAGGCAACAGGATAACCTGTTGACCTTTCCAGATACCAGCATAACCTGGTGATCTTTTTCTGAGAACAACATAACCTGTTGATCATTCCCTGACACTGGCATAACCCAGTATTCTCTTTGCCCCTGGGTAACTGCATAATCTGTTGACCTTTCCAGACACCGGCATAACCTGGTGTTCTTTCTTGAAAACATCCTAACCTGTTGAACATTTCCGGACACCGGCATAACCCAGTGTTCTCTGTTCCGGCAACAGCATAACCTGTTGACCTTCCCAGACACCAGCATAACCTGGTAGTTTCTTCTTGACAACGGCATAAACCGTTGATCCTCCTCAGACATCAGCATAACCTAGTTATCTTTTCTTAATGGCAGCATAACATGTTCACCGTTTTCAATAAAAAAGTAGTGTTGATTTCCTTACAATAACTCACAAAATTTTCCTAGTAAAAACTGGGGCAGAAAATTTCGTTCGTTTGTTTTTATTTTTGCGCAGATTACATTTTTAGGACAATGGACTCAAGAAGACCAAAGGAAGAAGTTTTGATCCAGAATAAAATAAAAGAAGAAAAAGAGAAGGCCAAACCCAAGGTGCAGAAGCGAAATAGTGTAGAATGCTCAAGACATATTGAAGTCACAAGCTATGCATGCCCCTTCTGGATCCGAAAAGCTGTAGAAGATGAACCAGCACATACAACTAACAAGCATCAAAATTCAGATCAGAGTCTATGTGAAGAAACAACCAAGGCTCAAGATCAAGTTTTAGAAGACTTGTAGATAAGAATTTTGTAACTCGTAGCTAATAGGATAGTTTAGTATTTTTCATTTTGATTTTGGTGTAATAAGGAGCACAGCAGGCAGTAAGCAACAACAACAGCAACATCAGTGAAATCACAACTTCTCGGTAGTCCCAGATACCAAAACTTCCAGAACTACACCGACCTGATTCCTTTATAGTCAAGGATATGTAGGCAGCCTCTGAAGCAAAGTTCGGTCAAAACTTTTTCAAAATGCTTCTAAATGGAGTACCAAATGGGCAAAAATTGCTCGTGGTTGCTCACTTTATCTTTGCCCGAAAACTCTTCATGTTCTTGAGCAAAGAGGGGCAACTGTGAACACTCAATTTTTTCCCCGCAAGGAAATTACTCCTAAAAAATAATCAAAAAAATAATTTTAATGAACTTTAGGAGTTTTTCTTTAATTAGTCGCCTTTCATGTATGTTTAACATTTTAAAATCATAAAAATTGTTCGAATCTTGATTTCATAGCATGTTAGATTATAAAGTGCATTGTTAGGATTTAATTACATCTTCTAAAAAATCAAAATTGCATTCGTTAGGTTAATTAATTAGCCAAAAATGGTATTTAAATTAAAATTTGAGCCTAAAGTGGCTAAAAGAATGAGAAAAGAGGGGTGTCCGAATTGGTCCAAATTAAGTGGCCCAGTATCCCAAATTCTGCCCCAAACCCGCCGGTCCAAAACTCGCGACCCGTTTCCTTCGCCTATTAAAACAAACATAGACATAGACCTAGGGAGAGAAATCCCTGACCCTATTAACCTAAGCGCCATTTTTCCCCTGCCCTTCGATCGTCTTCTTCCTTTCCCCCTCTATAAAAGATTAGAAAATCCCCTGCTCCTTCCTCACTCCCTCATCATCTCTAAACAACAGACCATACCCCCAATTCTAAAAGACACAAACAGAGAACAAGACCACCCCATCTTCCTCTCTCTAAATCTCGAACGAATCGTCGCCAGCGTGCCACCAGTCCATCGTAGCCGATGACTTCTTTTCCCCTTCCTCGTTGTCTCCTTTTCTCGACGAGGTTCTGGTGGAGCTCATGGGTCCATCCACTTGAAACAAAAGCTAGGAAAAATAACTGAAGATCTAAAAAATCGTTAGGTTTGAAAAACGAAAGAAGTGCTGGGATTTCTAAGGAAAAACTGAAAGAAAAAATTGATTAAAAAAAACTCAGCTCCTTCTTCTTCTGGTTTGTACGAGCTGTGGAAGTTTAGGATTCAAAAGAAATTTTGAAGTCGTCTCAAGTGCTCGATTATTCTGCATATTCTGGGTTTTAAGGGAGTGATTTTGAACTCAAAATTGCTGCTTAATTCTGCTGTTGTTTGTGTAACCGTTGCTGAGCTTCGTCCTCACTATTTTTAGCCTTGATTCGGTTCAATTAGGCTATTTTCTGCGCTTAGCAGGTAAACACGAAAACCCTGTAATTATTTGAATTTTGAATGATGAAGAGCATGATTTTCTGTTATATAAGTTCTGGACGGTTTTATTTTTTCTTGTGATGAATTCTCTATTAATATTTTATTTCTATGGAAAACAATGGTCATATGATTAGTCCAGCTTCTTGAAGCGTGAGAGTCGTTACTGGATTTTGGTTTAATAAATTTAGGAATTCTAGTTGATTCTTAGAAATTTCTAAGATATTTAAGTGAGCTCATTAATACAATTAATGGATGGATTTGATTTGAATGACGCTAGAGTGGATGAAATGTCGTTTAGTTGAGTAGGAAACCTTGTTTGTTTTCTCTGATTATTTTTTGTTATTTTTGTTGATGTCTTTGGATTGATGATTCAGATTTAGAACTAAAAATGTTCACAGAATCAATATAATTTTTATATAGATTAGGTCTGATTTCATGAGTGTAAGCAACTCATTCGGTTCTCAGCAGTTTGTCGTTGCTCTTAACTGTTTCCTTTGGTAGTTTGTTGGAATCGTTTGGCTTATCAATCTTCAATTATTTATTTATAGAAAGATGATGTTTCATTGTTGTTGTCATTTCTTCTTCGCTTAAGAGCTCTATTTGCTTCTCTGCCTAATTTCTTGTAAGTGCATTTCTTATTTTGATTTTGTTTAGTTCCGTTGTACTGGTCCGCTAAGTATTCGGGATGCTAAATGTTTAAGGATAATGCACTATCTTTCTTTTTCTTGTGAAATAAACAGTTAGATTAACTGGGTAAAACTAAAACAAGGAAGAGTAGGGTTTGAGAATTGATATGGGCCAACGTAATTTTGGCTCTGGATAACTGCATGATAGGTAGAAATAAAAAAGGAAATTAGACTTTTGGGATATGGCTGAAATAATATGTTGTCGGCCCATGTCCTCTTTAATAACAAAGTTGAGCCTTGGTTTAATTCTTCTTTCTAGAAAATGTAGTTGCTGCATTTTTTCTTCTATTACTGAAGCTCCCAAAATATTCATTTTAGTAGGTCCTAAGTAATGGAATTTCACACTTATACGTGTTCTGAAAATGCTCACTAGTCCCAAATTTGAGAGGTTTACTTTAGACTAAACTTCTTTAAATTCATCCCTGTTAAGATGTTAAACTTCTCAATCTTTGATCCCTTATGAGTAAGTCGCAGATCTTAGGGCAATTAATAAATATCATGAACATCGTAGCTCTCTTTAGACACTATTAATAATAAGTCCCCGCGACTATGGGTACGGTTCTCGTGGCATAGTCGTGATACATAATCTACACTTGGGTGTGAAAACTCATGCCCCCGACCACAATTCCGAACAATAATAAAAATCATATGTTTTAAATAGCGGGTGAATTTCATGTGGCGCGTTTACAATGTGTCCAAAAACAACAAGTGCACGTCATCGTGACTTGTTTTAAGATAAATCCGTAAATATTAAAAGCGACTAAAAGTGAAAAAGGCTAAAAAGCACAATAGTTTTAAAATATGTAAATAATTAGAAAATTAGGCCAAATATTAATAGTTAAGCGACCGTGCTAGAACCACGGGCCTAACACCTTCTCCCGGGTTAACAAAATTCCTTACTTGGATTTCTGGTTCGCAGAACGTTTTTAAAACAGAGTCAAAATTCCTCGGTTTGGGATCTTTAAAAATAAACGGTGTCCCGGAACATCGTCAAAAATCTGGGTGGCGACTCTGAATTTAAATAAATAATCCCAAATCCGAATATTGTCACTTAAAGGTGGGAAAACTCCCTTATTACCTCTTTATTAATCCGGGGGTAGTGAAAAAAAGGTGTGACAGCTCTGGCACTCTGCTGGGGAGAAGAACCCAGAATTTCTGGTTCAGGGTTCAAAGAATTCGAGCTTAGAATAGCTGTTATATTTGGCTTTCATGATTGTTTGATTTTTTTTACGTGTTTGAGCCTAACGTGCTAAATGCCGTTTTTTACCGCTTTGATATTATGTGAACTATATATAAACTGTTATGAACCCCTCTTCTCTCTGAGTCTTCTAAATCATCGGGGAAGTGTGCACTTCGTATGACTTCTTTCCTATTAAAGTCATATCCAAATTATAGAACGAGGTACGGACAATTTGCAAAGCCGGTGAAGCTTCTGTATTCCCGGTACGCTGCCCCGACCTCGGCTCGAGCTGTCCGCTCGGGTAAGCCTGGTCTAGAACAAAACACAAGGATTCAAACCTAGAATAACAAAACCTCATGCCGGATCCCTAGTAGGAACGCTTATTTGCATCACGTGCATTTGACTTAGGGGACGCAACACAAGGGTTGGGTCCGTCTGGGACAGGTGAAACAAAAATAAAAGACCATCCTGATGCATCTTACGTGCTACTTGGCATTTGTTTGTTTCGGCATGCATGTTGACCGGCTTCTAGAATAGGAAAGAAAAAAAAAAAAAAGGAAATCGAAAAAACAAAGAGTGAGAGATATGTATTTGAAATCCTGAAACTCTGTCTAAAAGTAGGAAATAAATGAATATTCTCAAAAGTCATATTCCCCGGTTCTCTCAAAACTGGCAGAACTACGCAGGTCTGATTCTCACCGGATGTGAAATACGTAGGCAAACCTCATCAGTCCCGACCCCAATTTTTAAAAATCCAAAAATATTTTCTTTAATTCCTCCCCTATAATATTAAAAAAAAAAAAGAAAATCCCAAGAAAAAGAAGATATTTTTTGTTTAATTCCTTCTTTAGGAGTATTTTCTTAGGAAATTCCAAACAAATAAAATATAAAAAGAAAAAAAAACGTTTTAGAACCAAAAAATATTTTTCATTCGAAAAAAAAAGTCAAATCAAATCAAAATACCAAAAAAATATTTTCTACCTTCTTATTTTCCAAAATTTTCAATAAAAAACTCATAAATATTTTTTCTTCTTTAGAAATGTCTTTCTTTGAGACCCCAATTTTCAAAAAATCCCAAAAAATATTTACCTTCCTGAAAATCCAAAAATGAAAAAAAGAAGAGATTTTAAAATAAATTTTTAAAAAAATCCAAAAAATATTTCCTTCTTTGAAAGCTTTTATTCAAAAACAAAAGAAAAACTAGGTAAAATAATCAATCAAAATCCAAAATAAAATGTTTTCCCTCTTTCAGAAATAGTTTTCCAACAGAAACAAAAATTTAGAAAACAAAAATCCAAAAAAATAAAAAAATCTGTCTTTCTTTAAAAATTCCTGTTTTGAAAATGTAGAGGCAATACTCGAAACCAAAAATATTTTCTTTATTCTTAAAAGAAAGAGAAGAAAAAAGATGACAAAAGATGAAATTCAACAAAAATATTAGCTTCTTACTTTTTGAATTCCCAAAGTTCACACAAAAGAACAAGAATACTTAAAAGTCTCTCATTCAAAAGAAAAAATCAATCAGAATTAAAAAAAATAAAATAAAATATTTCCGAAAATATTTCTTTCTTCTTTAGAAGTCTTCACTTCAAAAATTCAAAAAAAAGTCAATGAAAAATCAAATCCAAAATACAGGTTTCCTTTATCTTGAAGTATTTTTCCCAAAAATTCAAAAAATAAAAAAATAAAAATATCAAATCAAAATCCAAATAAAATATTTTCTTGCTTTTTAGAAGTCTTTCTTTCAAACATTTCAATCAAAACATCTAAAAAAGAGAAAGGGAGCCAAAAATATTTTTTCTTTCTTCTTTTAAAGCCCTTCTTTCAAAAATTCAAAAACAAAAAAAGCAAAAAATAAACGAAATCCAAAAAAGAGTTAGCTTTATTTACTCCATTCTCAATCTTCCCGAACTACGCAAGATCTGAGTCATGCGGCGTCATGATACGTAGGCAATCCCAATCGGATTCGATCATAGGTATAAATAAATTGAGTGAAAAAATAAACAAGAAAAAGGAAGGAGAGAAAGAAAATTGGGTGAAAAAAAAGAAAAAGAGTGAAAAGAAAGTGAAAAAAAAATGAAGAAAAGAGTGAAAAAATAACTGAGAAAAACAAAGAGCGAGAATAACAAAAAGAAAAAGAAAAAGGAACCGAGATATGAAAAAAAAGAACGGGAGAGACAAAAATGAAAAGAGACATTTAAAGGCCGGGATGAAACATACAATCGTTCAAACACATGGTAGAAGCGTTTAACTGTTAGGTGCATTGCATCCCAACATGCGATTTCCTATAAGTTAAATGCCTCAAAACTAACAAGGTTGTTTGGTGTGCAAATTAGCCAGGTTTTGGTGGTTGGTTTTGTGGTAGTCTGGCTTCTCGTCCTTTACAATATCCTAAGGTAGAGATGGCCTCCGCAAGTAATCTGACAATGATCGGTCCTGAGGGTAGCCCGTCATCGGCTATTCCGCAGTCGGAATCGGCAACTGCTGAAGAAAACAGAATGTTGCGTCGCTGCATATTGGAAATGTGGGACGCCTGGTCTAATGGTAGGGAACCTCCAAGTGTAATCCCCGATTTTCCTGAGTTGATCCCCAGTTCAGATGAGTTTTCCAACGTCCTTGTGCCCAACTCCCTCTTCCCACGTGGCCACCCTCTAATGCCGCCTAATGGTCCGTAAATGCCTTCTGTGGATCACCCCCAGGCGCTGGGTTCAAGGACACATTCAACAATGTTTGCTACACCACCACCCTCCACTATGGCACATCCAACAGTGCCCAGGCCAAACCCATGCCCTCAGCACCCGCAATATGAGTCCCCCATGGGTCAAGAAAAAACAACTAGAAATCCCGAGCAGGAAGAAATGGTTCGGAAGATGAGAAGCCTAGAGGAAAGCTTAAAGAACATGCAAGGTTTGAGTGATCAGAAGAGTGTCTCCTACTCCGATTTATGCATGTTTCCACATGTTCACCTGCCGGTTGGTTTCAAAATGCCAAGTTTGAAAAATATGACGGGCACGGAGACACAATGGCTACTTGAAACGCTATAGTAACCAGCTGAGGGGTGATGGTGGAAAAGAGGAGTTGCTAATGGCCTACTTCTAAGAAAGCCTCACCGGAATCGTTGCTGAATGGTATATGGATCAAGAAATTACCCATTGGTATGTGTGGGACGATTTGGCCCGAGACTTTGTCCACCAATTCCAGGCTAATGTGGACATCGCTCCCGACAGCAACTCTTTGTCTAATTTGAAAAAGAAAACTGCGGAAAGCTTTCGCGAATATGCTGTCAAATGGCGTGAGCAAGATGCCAGGGTAAAGCCTCCAATGGAAGAAGCATAAATGGTTACGGTCTTTCTATTGGCCAAAGAGGCGGACTACTTCCAGAACATGATGTCTGCTATGGTTAGATCGTTCGACGAGGCTATCAAAATTGGGGAGATGGTAGAAAATGGTTTAGAAATGAGCCGAATCTTGAGTCAAGATGCTTTTAAGGTTGCATCACAGGCCGTTCAGAATGGTTCGGAGGGTTTGATGAACAGAAACGAGATAGAAGAGGGAGCTATGATGGCTTCGAGCTCGGAGGGGGCCCGCAGGGCATTCAACCAATCATACATACTTCCTAACGTCCTACAACACTACTATCCCTATCAAGATGCTGCTGCATATGCCATGACACCACCTCCCTATGCGGTGATGAACACGCAATCTTATACGTGACCACAACATTATACCTGAAACCGAGCTCTACCTCCCAAAAAAATGCCCATCCTTACCAAGCTCCATATAATACCCAACCAAATGTTCTCCATTACAATCCTCGCCCAAGAGAGCCTTTCAAAAAGAATCAGTTTACCCCTACTGGTGAGTCATACTCTAGCTTGTTCCAAAAATTGGCCAAGATAGGTCTGCTGCAGCCAGTGGCCCCAAACCGGCCGAACCCCGAGTCCCCCTCGCACCGGGCTGATGCTAGATGTGAACACCACTCAGGAGCAGTGGGACATGACACTGAAGATTGTTGGACTCTTAAAAGAGCAGTAGAAGATCTCATCGAGGTCCAACCAATAGTGTTCGGGGATGAAGAAGACCCTAATATGATGAATAACCCCCTGTCTGCTCACACTGGGCTGGTAGTCTGAATGATTTGTAAAGATGAAGAATTTGATCTGGCACTGAAGGCCATTGCAGCCATTACCGAGACAAAAGAAAAGCCAAAAACAAAAAACAATCGCCAAGCCTGAAAGTTTCCCCATCAGATGGGAGTCTCGGTAGCCAGTCTTGCTATCCTTTATGCGTCAGGATTATCCCAGGGTGTGATCCGGATGTTTTACTTTATTGTCTTACTTTCCGATGTAAACCCTTCTATCTTTTAAAAAAAATCATCAAAATAAAAAAAACGAAAAAAAAATCAAATGGAATTAATATTTCATTTTCAAAGAATGTCTCTTTTCTTAATCTTGTCTCTTCCTTACTCTACTTTCAGTTCTGTTTAAATGTAGATTTCAATAATATGACATGCCTGCGGACTTCATGCCTAGATCCTAAAATGCTGTCAGACTTCGAAATAATGAATCAAGAATCATAATGCAAATGAAGTTATGTCAAGGAGATAAAACAATAAATCAGAACAGCCAAAGGAAAATTGGTTCATATTGGAAAGATCCATACATTACTACAAGAGTACTGCCGAAAGAGTGCGTTTGTACTTTGGGTACATCAAAGGAAATGTCCCTGAAACAACTATGAACGCAGGTGCAGTCAAAAGATCCTAAAAAGTTGTCAGACTTCGAAATGATGAATCAAGAATCCGAATGCAAATGAAGTTCGGTGAAAGAAATAAAACAATGAATCAGAACAACCAAAGGAAAATTGGTTCAGAATAGAAAGGTCCATACATTACTACAAGAGTATTGCCAAAAGAGTGTGTTTGTACTTGGGGTACATCGAAGAAAATGTCCCTGAAACAACTGTCAACGCAGGTGCAGTCAAAAGGTACTATGTTTCATCCTCCATATATTTTCAAATGTTCTCCGGTTGGGATGACGAAGGCTTTAATTCTCGCTACCCAAACACCATTAACTCTTTTGCAGACCCTTTGAGCCGGTTACTCTTCTTTGATTACCCTCTTTGGAACCCGAAAGTGTTATTGGAAAATAAAAAAAAAGAAGAAAAAAAGAAAAAATATTGATTGATTGAAAAATGAAAAAAAAAAAAAAAAGAACGAGGGGAAAAAAAGAGAGAACAAGGAAGCAAAAGAAAGAGAAAACAAAACAAAACAGAGGAAAAACTAAACAAAAATCTAAACAAAAACCAAAATGTTTCTCTGAACTACGTTTGACTTGATTTCGAAAGGATACGTAGGTAGCCTCTCCCTGGGGTTCAGTCACACCAAAATAAAAATCCAAATTTCTCCAAAAGTGAAACTGGGGCAGAAGTTATAATGGTTCGGCGATGTGTCACCTGAAAGGTTCCAAAGTTGTAATTCAATACAATTCTTTTCACCAAAAAACCCTGTTCAAGTTCTTCTGATCAATCGGCAAAGATGTCCAAAGTTGGAGGATACAGTTGTTTGGATCCAAATACAAGCAAATGAGAGAAATTAAAATGAGAGAATCTTATCGCTGAAAACCCACACGGGCACCGTGAGGCGACGGTAAGAAGAGAAATAAAAATGAGAGAGTCTCATTGGTGAAAACCCACACGGGCACCGTGAGGCGACAGTAAGAAGAGAAATGAGAGAGGTTAGTTGGCGAAAACTCGCAAAAGGGCGCCATTGACCGAAAAGGATAATGGTTCACTGATATGGACACAGTCCAGGGCAAGATCTTCTCAATATCGGGATAATAGTTGTGATGAATTTCATAGAGTCAGACGGTTTACACGGATCAGGCAACCAGTCCAAAAGGCATGTCATGTTCATCGAAGTCCGCATGCACTGCAGATAAGTTCTTCTTTCCTTTCCCCAAAAGGGATACCTCTTGCTTAAATTCATTTTCCATTCTGTCATTTATTTTCTTTTGAATCCCTTTCGGTCTAACTCTATTCCAAAACTAAGGCAAAGAAAGGATGGCAAGCCTGATTTACAGGGATCTCATTTGAGACGGGCTAATATGCAAAAGGCACCCAGCCTCATTAGAGGCATCAAGTCGATCCTGACTGACTTTAACAGTCGATGTTTGAAACTCAAAACCTTTGAAAGGAGAAAATCGAATTAAAGTGCCTATAAGGGCAAATAAAGTTGAAAGATTGAGTCCCACGTGGCTAACCATCTCGACAAAAGTTTGAAAAGCCGAAGTATTCCAAATTCTTTAAAGTGGAAATGAAAGGCCAATAAAGGCGAAATAGAGTTGGAACGGTTAAGTCCCGGGTGACTAGCCGTTATTGCAAATCTGAGGAGCCTGAAGTTTACTGACGCTCCGAAAACCCAAAAGAAAAACAAGTGAAAGGCCTGCAAAGGCAAAGTAAAGTTGAAATGTCAGGTCCCACGTGACCGATCACCATGATAAAATCTGGAAAGCCAGGGGCCCGGAGTTTAGAAATGAAACCCAATCCCCAGCAAGCAAGAAAGCAAGTGGTTGAGATCTTCATCAAAAGAACTGAGATCAAGCAGTTGAAAATCAAGGCCGCAAAACCAACCACCGTTTCAAACTAACAAATTGTTCTTTGTTTGAAAATCTGAAACAGGTGCAACTCGAAAGCAACTGTGCAACAAGCAGGTGCAACCAAAAGAAATTGCGCCAGGGCTAGAAGGAGCTCTACAACATTGACTCCAAAAAGGGAAGTTTCCTAAAAAAAAACCTTTCCCACATGCATGAAAAGAGAATAAAAAATAAAATAAAAAAAATAATAAAAAAAGAGCAAAAGACAAGAAAAAGAAAAAGAAGAAATGAAGTTGAAAATGATTGAAACCTAAAGTAGCATAGGGTCCCCAATCCCTAGACAAACCTTTTCCAACCAAGGACATTCCATTCCTTAGTTGATGCCAACATAGGGTCCCACTCCCTAGCAGACACCAGCATAACCTGGTGATCTTTTCTTTCCTGACAACAACATAACCTGTTGATCATTTTCAGACACTGGCATAACCCAGTGATCTCTTTTTCAGGCAACAACATAACCTGTTGACCTTTCCAGACACCAGCATAACCTGGTGATCTTTTTTGCTTTTTTTTTTCGGGCAACAGCATAACATGTTAATCATTTCCAGACACTGGCATAACCTAGTTATCTCTTTTTCAGGCAACATCATTACCTGTTGACCTTTCCAGACACCGGCATAACCTGGTTATCTTTTCTTTTCCTGACGACAGCATAACCTGTTGATCATTTCCAGGCACTGGCATAACCCAGTGATCTCTTTTTCAGGCAACAACATAACTTGTTGATCTTTCCAGACACCAGGATAACCTGATGACTTTTCTTTTCCAGACACTGGTATAACCCAGTGATCTCTTCTTCCAGGCAACAGCATAACCTGTTGACCTTCCCAGACACCAGCATAACCTGGTGATCTTTCCTTTTCATGAAAATAGCATAACCTTTTGATCATCTCGAGACACTAGCATAACCCAGTGATCTCTTCTTCCAGGCAACAACACAACCTGTTGACCTTCCCAGACACTAGCATAACCTGGTGATCTTTCCTTTTCTTAACAACAGCATAACATGTTGATCATCTCCAGATACTGGCATAACCTAGTGATCCCCCCAGGCAACAGCATAACCTGTTGACCTTTCCAGACACTAGCATAACCTGGTGATCTTTTCTTCTCCAGACACTGGCATAAACCAGTGATCTCTTTCCCTAGGCAACAGAATAACCTGTTGACCTTTCCAGACACCGGCATAACTTGGTGATCTTCTTCTCACAACAGTAAAACTTGTTGGTCATTCCCTTTTCCAGGGCAACAACATAACCTGTTGACCTTTCCAGACACCGGCATAACCTGGTGATTTTTTTCTGACAACAGCATAACCTGTTGATCACTCCCTTTTCCGGGCCAACAACATAACCTGTTGACCTTTCCAGACACCGGCATAACCTGGTGATCTTTTTCTGAACAGCATAACTTGTTGATCATTCCCTTTACCCCAGGCAACAACATAACCTGTTTACCTTTCCAGACACCGGCATAACCTGATGATCTTTCTGACAACAGTATAACCTGTTGATCACCTCCTGACACTGGCATAGCCCAGTGATCTCTTTTCCCAGGCAACAGCATAACCTGGTGATCTTTTTCTGACAACAGCATAACCTGTTGATCATTCCCTGACACTGGCATAACCCAGTAATCTCTTTGCCTCCAGGTAACAGCATAACCTGTTGAACTTTCCAGACAACGGCATAACCTGGTGATCTTTCTTGACAACAGCATAACCTGTTGAACATTTCCGGACACCGGCATAAACCGGTGTTCTCTGTTCCGGCAACAACATAACCTGTTGACCTTCCCAGACACCAGCATAACCTGGTAATTTCTTTTTGACAACGGCATAACCCGTTGATCCTCCTTAGACATCAGGATAACCTGGTTATATTTTCTTAACGGCAGCATAACCTGTTCATTGCTTTCAATAACAAAGTAGTGTAGATTTCCTTACAATAACTCACGAAATTTTCCTAGTGAAAACTGGGGCAGAAAATTTCGTTCATTTGTTTTGATTTTTGCGTAGATTACATTTTTAGGACAATGGACTCAAGACGACCAAAAGAAGAAGTTTTGATCCAGAATAAAAGAAAATAAGAAAAAGAGAAGGCCAAACCCAAGGTGTAGAAGAGAAATGGTGTAGACTGCTCAAGACATATTGAAGTCAGAAGCTATGCATGCCTCTTCTAGATCCGAAAAGCTGAAGAAGATGAACCAGCACATACAACTAACAAGCATCAAAATTCAGATCAGAGTCTGCGTGAAGAAACAACCAAGACTCAAGATGATGTTTCAGAAGACTTGTAGATAAGAATTTTGTAACTCGTAGCTAATAGGATAGTTTAGTCTTTTTCATTTTGATTTTGGTGTAATAAGGAGCTCAGCAGGCAGTAAGCAACAGCAACAGCAACATCAGTGAAATCATAACTTCCCGGTAGTCCTAGCTACCAAAACTTCCAGAACTACACTGACCTGATTCCTTTGTAGCCAAGGATATGTAGGCAGCCTCTGACACAAAGTTCGGTCAAAACTTTTTCAAAATGCTTCAAAATGGAGTACCAAACGGGCAAAAATTGCTCGTGGTTGCTCACTTTATCTTTGCCCGAAAACTCTTCATGCTCTCGAGCAAAGAGGGGCAGCTTTGAACACTCAATTTTTGCCCCGCATGGAAATTACTCCTAAAAAATAATCAAAAAAATAATTTTGATGAACTTTAGGAGTTTTTCTTTAATTAGTCGCATATCATGCATGTTTAACATTTTAAAATCATAAAAATTGTTCGAATCTTGATTTCGTAGCATGTTAGATTTTAAACTGCATTGTTAGGATTTAACTACATCTTCTAAAAAATCAAAATTGCATTCATTAGGTTAATTAATTAGTTAGTTGCATTTGTCCATCATTACGTAAAATAAAAAAATAGGCTAGCCTTAAATGGGATTTAAATTAAAATTTGAGCCTAAAGTGGCTAAAAGAATGAGAAAAGCGGGGTGTCCTAATTGGGCCAAAATCAGTGGCCCAGTATCCCAAATTCCGCCCCAAACCCGCCGGTCCAAAACCCGCAACCCGCCTGCCCGACCTGTGTCCCTCACTTATTAAAACAAACATAGACCTAGACCTAGGGAGAGAAATCCCTGACCTTATCAACCTTAGCGCCGTTTTTCCCCTTCCCTTCAATCGTCTTCTTCCTTTCCCCCTCTATAAAAGATCAAAATTCCCTGCTCCTTCCTCACTCCCTCATCATCTCCAAAAACCAGGCCATACCCCCAATTCCAAAAGACACAAACAGAGAACAAGACCACCCCATCTTCCTCTCCCTAAATCTTGAACGAATTATCGCCGGCGTGCCACCAGTCCATCGTAGCCGGTGACTTCTTTTCCCCTTCCTCGTTGTCTCCTTTTCTCGACGAGCTTCTGGTGGAGCTCATGGGTCTAGCCACTTGAAACAAAAGCTAGGAAAAATAACTGAAGATCTAAAAATTGTTAGATTTGAAAAACAAAAGAAGTGCTGGGATTTCTAAGGAAAAACTGAAGAAAAAAGTGATTAAAAAAAACTCAGCTCATTCTTCTTCTGGTTTGTACGAGCGGTGGAAGTCGAGGATTCAAAAGAAATTTTAAAGTCGTCTCAAGTGCTCGATTATTCTGCATATTCTGGGTTTTAAGGGAGTGATTATGAACTAAAAATTGCAGCTTAATTCTGCTGCTGTTTGCCATAACTGTTGCTGAGCTTCGTCCTTACTATTTTTAGCCTTGATTCGGTTCAATTAGGCTATTTTCCGCGCTTAGCAAGTAAACACGAAAACCCTGTAATTATTTGAATTTTGAATGACGAAGAGCATGATTTTCTATTATATAAATTCTGTATGGTTTTGTTTTTTCTTGTGATGAATTCTCTGTTAATATTTTATTTCTATGGAAAACAATGGACATATGATTAGTACAGTTTCTTGAAGCGTGAGAGTCGTTACTGGATTTTGGTTTAATAAATTTAGGAATTCTAGTTGATTCTTAGCAATTTCTAAAATATTGAAGTGAGCTCATTAATATATTTAATGGATGGATTTGATTTGGATGACGCTAGAGTGGACGAAATGCCGTTTAGTTGAGTAGGAAGCCATGTTTGTTTTCTCTGATTTTTTTTGTTGTTTTTGTTGATGTCTTTGGATTGATGATTCAGATTTAGCACTAAAAATGTTCACATAATCAATATAATTTGTATATAGATTGGGTCTGATTTCATGAGTGTAAGCAACTCATTCGGTTCTCAGCAGTTTGTCGTTGCTCTTCACTGTTTCCTTTGGTAGTTTGTTGGAATCATTTGGCTTATCAATCTTCAATTGTTTATTTATAGACAGATGATGTTTCATTGTTGTTGTCATTTCTTCTTCGCTTAAGAGCTCTATTTGCTTCTCTGCCTAATTTCTTGTAGGTACATTTATTATTTTGATTTCGTTTAGTTCCGTTGTACTGGTCCGCTAAGTATTCGGGATGTTAAATGTTTAAGGATAATGCGCTATCTTTCTTTTTCTTGTGAAATAAACAGTTAGATTAACTGGATAAAACTAAAACAAGGAAGAGTAGGGTTTGAGAATTGATATGGGCCAACGTAATTTTGGCTCTGATTAACTGCATGACAGGTAGAAATAAAAAAGGAAATTAGACTTTTGGGATTTGGCTGAAATAATATGTTTTCGGCCCATGTCCTCTTTAATAACAAAGTTGAGCCTTGGTTTAATTATTCTTTCTAGAAAATGTCGTTGCTGCGTTTTTTCTTCTATTACTGAAGCTCCCAAAATATTCATTTTAGTAGGTCCTAAGTAATGGAATTTCACACTTATCAGTGTTCTGAAAATGCTCACTACTCCAAAATTTGAGAGGTTTACTTTAGACTAAACTTTTTTGAATTCATCCCTGTTAAGATGTTAAACTTCGCAATTTTTGATCCCTTATGAGTAAGCCGCAGATCTTAGGGAAACTAATAAATATCATGAACATCGTAGCTCTCTTTAGACACTATTAATAATAAGTCCTTGCGATTATGGGTACCGTTCCCGTGGCATAGTCGTGATAACTGATCTACACTCGCGTGTGGCAACTCATGCCCCGACCACAATTTCAAACAATAATAAAAATCACATGTTGTAAATGGCGGGTGCATTTCATGTGGCGCGTTTACAATGTGTCCAAAAACGACAAGTGCACGTCATCGTGACTTGTTTTAAGATAAGTCCATAAATATTAAAAGCGGCTAAAAGTGAAAAGGCTAAAAAGCACAATAGTTTTAAAATATGTAAATAATTAGATAATTAGGCCAAATAGTAATAGTTAAGCGACCGTGCTAGAATCACGGGATTCGGGAGTGCCTAACACCTTCTCCCGGGTTAAAATAATTCCTTACTTGGATTTCTGGTTCGCAAACATTTTTAAAACAGAGTCAAAATTCCTCGGTTTGGGATCTTTTAAAATAAATGGTTTCCCGGATTATTGTCAAAAATCCGAGTGGCGAATCTGAATTTAAATAAATAATCCCAAACCCGAATAATGTCACTTAAAGGTCGAAAAACTCCCTTATTACCCCTTTATAAATCCGGGGGTAGTGAAAAAAGAGGTGTGACAGGTGCTGCTGCTATAGGCTGGACCCCACCCAGGGGCAGTGTACCCGGGGTATGATTTAATGCTGCTGTCTTGCCTGCAGCCTGGGCAGTAGGGGTCTGGACTCCCCCTCCCGCCTGAGAAGCGGTAGGATCTGCTGGAAATAAACCAGCCTGGGACATAGTATCCATAAATCTCATCATACGGCCCATGACCTCCTGGAAGCCTAGCGCCATCATGAAGTCTACTGGAGCAGGATCTGCTGGGGGCACCTCGTCCTGCTCCTCTATGATAGGATCCTCTGGTGGTGGTGCAACTGGAATAGCTCTGGGACGCCCTCGTCCCCTACCTCGGGCCGGTGCCCTCCCCCGGCCTCTGCCACGGCCTCGGACGACAGGGATAGCGACATCTCCCTGGTCTGGAACATCATATGCGCGTGTCGTCACCATCTGTGAGAGAATAGAAGAATGAGTTTTAGTAAACCATCGACTGCACAATAGAATAAGAATAAAGAGAGGTTTCCTAATACCCTATTGCCTCCCAAAGATAAGTACAGACGTCTCCATATCGATCCGCAAGACTCTACTAGGTTTTCCCGTGACTTGTGAGACCTACGTGAACCTAAAGCTCTGATACCATGTTGTCACGACCCAAAATACTAACTCAAGTCGTGATGGCGCCCAACAGCGGGGTCGGGCAAGCCAATACTCAATTTACTAAGGGTTCTTTCTTATTGGATTAAACATTTCAACATATACCAAGTTTTAAAGCTTAAAACATAAATCGAAAAGGATAATTAGCCAGTTTTAATCAAAAGCGGTAATAAGGAGGCGTGAGACAATATATATACAGAACCGAAATCTATAATAACTCCCACGTGTGTGCCAGGAACTAGTGTCACAAGTCCTACGGGCATACTAATAGAATATACAAAAGATATAATATACAGTCCCACTGTCTGAAAGAAATAGACGGGAAATAAGCAAAAGAAACTCCATGGTGCTGCCGAGGATCGCCAGGAGAAGCAGCTCATCGTGAAGTCAAGTCCAACTATAATCAGAATCGAGCTCCGGTCTGGTAACCAGATGCACCAGTCTCAGAACCTGTACAATTAAGTACAGAAGCGTAGCATGAGTACATAAATAGATATGTACCCAGTGAGTATCCCGTCTAATCTCGAAGAAGTAGTGACGAGAGGTCGACTTGACACTCACTAAGGTCCAACAATATAATTTAACAGAATATGATAAAAACGGTAGGCATGTAAAGGTAATAAAACAGCAAATATATAAGGCACTGAAATCCAAGTAAACACTGGAAGTAAATAAACAATTACTACTTCATCTTCCCCCAAATATCTGTCAAATCAATATCCATGAATTCAATAACAATTTATCATGCGCATACGGGATAAGGACAACCCGCCTGAGCCATAAAATAATCATGTTTGTGTACTGCCGAGGGTCGAATGACCCGCACCATAAGTGCATCTTTGCCATAAAATAATCATATCTATGCACTGCCGAGGGTCGAACGGCCTGAACCATAAGTGCATTTTTCAATCCACCGTGGCGTACGGCCCGTTCCAATGAGAGTGGGGGGAAATCACACTCCGCTCGCGGAATGTAAATTGCGAAGCGGTCACATGCACACGCAATATTCTTTTAAAATTACTTCCCATAATCAACTCCTTCAAATTATCAAATTCCATAAATCTCAGGGAAACAATGCTACATAGCACATGAATTCATAACATATAATTCATTACAAGGAAGAACACAAGGCATGATTTGGGCCTAACTACCCGGACATAATAATAATAGCCGCTACGTACGAAATCTCATCACTTTGTACGTACGTAGCCCCCACAAACATCACACATAACATGTAAATCACCTATGGGGACAATTCCCTCTTACGAGGTTAGGAAGGAGACTCACCTTGTGTCGAATCTACTTCCCGGACCAAGAACGCGCCCGAAACTCCAAACTCGTCTCCCAAGGACTCGAAACTAATCAAACATTACGTAAATATATCAAATTATATCAAAGCATGGAATTCTCCTACTTATTTAGTCAATTCATCATTCTTGAAGAAATCCCAATATCCACCCCCAGGCCCGCACGCTCGGATTCTGAAAATTATCGAAGGAAAAACTCACCCATAACCTAAAGATCGTTAATATATGATTTTGTATGATTTCATAGCCAATTCACGGGAATTTCTATAAATTCTCGAAAGCCCTAGGTTACTACCCAATTCCTTGATTTTCACTAATTAAGTAGTTAATTTAACTAGTAATTCATGTATTAAACTAATACTAGGGTAGAATTTACTTACCTTATCAGTAGCTCGGTGGATTGGCTCTTTCCCAAGCTCTCTAGGTCGACAATGGTAGAAGAAACATGGAGAAAATGAACATTTCCCGTGTTTTAAAATAACACACTGCCTACAGTGGTTCCGCACCTACGGCTCAAGGACCGCACCTGCGAGCAATAGCTCGCACCTGCGGAAAATGGGACAAGGGCCTGGGCTCGCACCTGCGGGCAGGAGTCCGCACCTGCGGCTCCGCACTTGCGGGATAGGGCCGGACCTGCGAGAACTGAGAAGCCCACCTGGGGGTCGCACCTGCGAGGCTGGGATGGCAGGAGCGGTCCCGCACCTGCGGTCACACAAATCAGGTGCACCAGCAACTGTTTCAGCTGGTTTTTGGCCTTGTTTGGTGCCCGAGAGGCACCCAGGCCCACCCGAGCCCCCGTCCAAATATACTAACAAGTCCCAAATCATAATACGGGCTCGCTCGAGCCTTCAGAATACTCAAAACAACACAAAAACTCAAAATCACACCTCAAAACCCCTAGAATCAAAACTTAAGAACTTCAAGTTCTTGAATTCGATATCAATGCGCCGAACCGAACTATATTACTCGGAATGACACCAAATATTGCAGGCAAGTCATAAATGACATAACGAAACTATTCCCGGTCTCGGAATTCTGTTCGGACCTCGATAACACAAAAACACATCCCAAACCACAATATGAACTTAAGGAAACTCTTATTTCGATATTGGGCGCCGAAACGCTCCCGGGTCATCAAAAACCCATTCCGAACATACGCCAAAGTCCGAAACCATTATACAAAGCTAGCGGAACCGTCGAAACTCGATTTCGAGGTCGTTTACTCAAAATTTTGACCGAAGTCTAACTTGGCCAAAAAGGCCAACCTTACGGAACTAAGTGTTCCTTTACTGCTCTAAACACTGCTGAATCCCGGACCACCCGCCCCCGAAAGTCATAAATCACAATAAGCCACTATGGGAAGTTTCATTTAGGGGAACGGGGTCCGGTAACGCAAAACGGCCGGTCGGGTCGTTACACTATTTTTTAATCAACACCCGCTTTAACCATGACAAGCAACAATGATGAAGATTATGTAAAGGACGCGAATTAAGTATTGGTAAGAAAATACAGGTCAAATGGAAGAATTGTTAGGGTTTTTCCTAATTTTCGTATCATATTTAATTTTTTCTATTACTTAAAGGAAGAGTACAATATTTATCATAATTAATTTACTATTCCTAAAAGGAAAATATAGGTATCTTCTATATTTACATATTCCCTTTTTGGAGGAAAAAATTGTGGACCTCTATAAATTGAGGATCTCTCCGTCGTACAATAACTACAATAACAATAACATGCACAATATAGCCCTTAAGAGAGTTTTCCTTAGGGAGAGACATTCTCCCATTAATTATATTTTCTCTTTATTGTGATGAATCATATGTAGGTCTATTGACTGAATCATAATAAATTATTATATTTATTTTAGTAAATTTTTATTTGTCGTCTCATTTATCATCGCCAAGGTATGCTATGTTAGCTTTCATATAACGCCTTGTTATTTAAATCCTAATAGTATTGTAATTCAATCAACTTTGTCCTACCATCTCCTTATGCACTCGTTGACTATTAAAGAAGTTGCCGTTGTTGAGGAAACGTCCAATTCCTCATATATCATATGATAACATAGAGGCTAACTAGGATGAAGGATAACCATGTTTCACCTTGATTTTATTTTTCTTCTTTTTGGTCGTATATCTTTATTTTGTAACGACTCGACCGGTAATTTTAAGTACTAGATTTCCTCACTGTATTTCAAGAGTTTTTATAACTCTATTTAATGATTTATGACTTGCGTGTATGGTCTATTCGATTTTCGAAAAGTTTAAATATTAAATCTTGAAAAAAATGTTATTTTTGACTTTGAAAATGGCTAGAGTTAACCATAGTCAACGTGTTTGGTAAATGACCTTAGATCGATATTTTCAAAATTCCGGTAGGTGCATATAATGATTTTGGACTTGTACATATACTTGGTTGGGGTCCCAAGTGACCCGAGTCCATTTCGCGCTTTATGTGGAAAGTTGAAAATGTGAGTTTTAAACTTGAAAATCTTGAGCTTTTATGATCTATTCTTGATATTTGATGTTATTTTGATGATTTGAGATAGGAAGAAAGTTTGTATGATGTTATTACATTTGTGTGAATGTTCGTATTGGAGTCCAAGGGGCTCTGGTAAGATTTGGATGCTTTACGGATCAACTTTTGGCTTAACAGGACTGCTGGTGTTGAAGGTCTGCAGGGCTTGCATTTGCGAGAACTTATGCGCAAATGCGAGCATCGTATTTGCGAGGTCAGACTTGCAATTACGACACTGGAGGATGCTGGGACAGTTTCGTTCTTGCAAAGTTGTGATCGCATTTGTGAAGGGTGGGGTCTTCGGTTTTGCGATGATTATGCCGCATTTGCGACTGGGTATGTGTTAGGCATAACTTCACATTTGTGAAGCCTTGTTCGCATTTACGAATTGCCCATGTTCGCTTTTGTGATGAAACTACCACTTTTGCGATAACTCTAGGGCTCAGAAGCTCTTTGTAATTTCGATATTTAAAGCTTAGTAAAATGTTAGAATTTAGGAGCTTAGCTCATTTTACACCATTTTTCAACCCTAGACTCTATAAAAGCGATTTATGAAGGGCAATTTCTTCCCAAATTTATTAGTTAGTAACTTCAACTTGTTTTCAATCAATTTCAATCGCTTTTTATGAATTTCATCATCAAATATATGAATTTCAAGGTAGATATTAAGGTTTTTGGGTTGAATTTAAGAATTTTGTAAGTTTGAGATTTAGACCTCAAATAAGGTCAAATTTTAAACCAAATCACGTATCCAAGCTCGGGGGTGAATGGTTAATCGGGATATGATCTTAATTCCGGATTTAAACCATGTGGGCCCAGGTAAATTTTTTGTTGACTTTTGAAATTTTGGCAAAGATTAAAACTTTATTGATTGAGGATGTTTCCTTTAGCATTATTTGACTTCCTCAGATGATATTTAACTAGGTTTTTTTTAGGAGTATTTCTAACAAAGACAATATTGGATTGTGAAAATTGTTTCGGAATAAGGGAAGTGTCTTTCCAAGCTTTGTTGAGGGAATATTCCTAATACATGATATTGTTTGCTACATGCGGAGGTGATGCATGTACGAGGTGACATGCATATTACATGTGCCGGGGTTTTCATGCTTGGGAGGGAGGATTATATGCTTCTTTATGTCTTGTTGAACTTGGTGACCTTTTGGATTATGCTTCATTAAATTCTATGACTAATGAGTTAATTATCTATTTTAGAAATCATGTTAGAACGTGTAATACCTTAAAAGGGATTTAACGCGTTATTTTGAAATTTTTTACATACTTAATTTGACCATAGTATCATGAATAAATATCTATACATGTTATTGTTATGTTACTTGAGCTTCTTTATCTGTAATAAGTGATGATGATTGTGGCCTTAGGGAAACGTTTGGCACGATGGGTATTTCCGTGCGGTTGATATGATGTTGGCAAGAAGAGTATTTTCGTGTGCTTTGAAATGAGATTGGCCTATTGGTTGTTTCTATGCGAAAAGAATGGAAGTTGGATTTCTGCTATGATTACTCGTTCGATAGACATATACATGCTCTCTACCTTGGTTCTCATCTATATTTTATGTTTTTATGTTACTTTGAGGCTTGTGTTCCTTATGTAGCTTACCTATATGTTTTCTATTTAGTCTGTTATTCTCTTATCTATGTTCCTACCTCATCTGCTATCGTTACATCTACGCTTTTATGTGAGTTACTACTGCTACATGTACTTACCTAATTCACGCCTTTACTTGTTACTAGCCATTACATGTTACAAGCCCTTAACTGTTACGTGATTTATTTATTAGATGCCTCAACCCGTTATATGCATTCACTTACCACATGGCTCCCCGTACTACATGCCTTAACTTACTACATGCTTTCTCTTACTATATGCCTTTACTTGCTGCATGTCTCTACTTGTTACATGATTTCACTTATTAAATGCCTCCATTTGATACCGATTTTTACTTGCCAAACATCTTTACTCGTGTCATGCCCTCTTATTTGCTTAGCCGGATTGGGTGACTTTTAGATTGGTTGTGTATTTATGCTTTATGGAAGCCCTGTCATTATATATGGGAGACTTGCTCATTTGAGTTTTTATTTCCTAGTTGAATACCATGTGTTCATTTTCTTGGTATTACATTGTGAACATTTATGTGCTTGGTTGTTGTTTAGTTTCATGTGATCTTATAGATATGTGGATCGGGTTGCATGCTGTAATTGTATGTATGTATGTGTGTGTGTGTGTGTATATATGTGTGTGGGGGGGGGGGATCGGGATACATGCCGCAACGGTAGTGGTATTGATATGTGGATCAGGTTGTGTGCCGCAATGGAAAAGATAATTTGTGGTTATCCTTGGTTGTTATTGTAACAATCTGACCGGTCGTTTTGAGCATTTGCATTTCGTTCAGCTGTTTGAAGTCTTGAGTAGCTTCATATGATGTATTATGACTCATGCTAATTTTCGGTTTTGGTTTTCAGATGATCCGAAGTTGATTTGGAAGAATGATTCTCAACTAGGAAGCTTTAAGTTGGAAGAGTTGACCAAGTTTGACTTTTGTGTATTTGATGCCGGATTGAAGTTTTAATGGTTCCATCAGGTCACCAAATAGTGATTATAGAGTGGGGCATATGCATGTTCATGAGTTTGACTGGAAGTTGACTTTAGTGATATCGGGATCAAATTTTGTTTCCAGAGTTATAATAGCTTCGTTATGTCATTTGGAACTTATGTGCAAAATTAAAGGTCATTCCGAGTTGATTTGATATGGTTCGACACGAGATTATGACGTTGGAAGTCCATTAAGTTTGATTTGAGGTGTGATTCGTGGTTTTAATATTGTTATGAGTGATTTGAGGCCTCGAGTAAATTCGTGTTTTGTTATGGGACTTGTTGGTATGTTCAGACGGGGTCCCGAGGGGCTCGGGTGTGTTTTAGGTTGATTTCTGACCATTTTGGAGTTTTCATTCATTGCTGGTTTCTGCGGTTATCTGATGCCCCTAATGTTCTTCGCAATCGCGAAGGTCCAATCGCGATTGCGAAGAGTAATTTGGTCTGCTGGTGGATTTGTTCAATGCGGACGAGACAAATGATACGTGATCCCGGAGGGTTGGATTGGTTATAGTTCGCGTTCGCGCATTGGGTATCGCGGATGCGTAGGGTTGAGCAGGAGCAGGAACGGGAGCTAGAATTCTTCATCTTGTTCGCGCAAGTCAATTTGCATTCTCATAGCCTTAGCGTCTGTGGTCATCGCGTTCGCCTGGCCAGTATCGCGTAGAGTATTTTGAGGCTAGTAGCATTTTTTCTTCGTGATCTCGATATGTATTGTTTCCCAGTGATTATAAAGTACTCTACTTTCGGACTTTCAGTTATTTCATCACATTTTGAGTTGGGGGCTCGGATTTGGCCGATTTTGGAGGCGATCTTCACCACATGAATTGGGCTAAGTGTTTTTACTCGGTTCTGATTATATTTTGTGATTCCATCTTCGTTTTTGGCATTTGATGGATGAATTTAAAAGAGAAATTGAGGGTTTTTGCCTAAACTTTCCTAAAGTGAATTTTCGAGTTTTGAACACCGATTCGGACTCAGAATATAGTGAAATAAATATGTTTGGACTCGTAATTGAATGGGTTATTGGATATTATGAATTTTGTCGGGTTCCTAGGTGCGGGCTCGTGTTTGAATTTTTGGTTGACTTTGAGTAAACGTGTAAAGATTCGACCTTTATCGACTGGGTTTTCTTCCTATGGTATTATTTGATGATTTTGAGTTGCTTTTGGCTAGTTTCGAGCCGTTCGGAGGATGATTTGAGCGGGATGGCGCTTCTAGTGTATCGATTGGGATTTTTGGAGGTAAGTTTCTTGCCTAACTTTGTTGGGAGAATTTTTCTAGTTATTGCCATTGTTTGCTACATGCGGGAGTGATGTATATATGAGATGACGAGCATATATGCATGTGCTAGGGTTAATCATGCTCGGGGTTGAATTATACGATTAATTGTGCCTTGTATAATTATGTGACCTTCTTGTTTCATATCTTACTTGACTTCTAGATTACTAAGAATGTGAAATAAAGTGCTAGAAATGAAGATTTAACTTATTATAACTTGATTAAAATTTGATGGATTTTTGTGAAACTATTGATGTGTTAAATTTAGTTATCACTATGCTTAATCACTAATACATCAATATGATCGTTATTCTTGAGATATTGGATTATATACTTGATTGAAGATCATTTTTGAGACTTGTTGAAATACTTGAACAATAAGGTTCTTGAGGTTTATTGAATTGTTATTAGCTTGAAAGCTGTGATGGATGTTCATTTGGAATATTCGCTTAAATACTCTCCTTGATGTTATTCATGCTTCCTACCTTTCTTGTTATTGATATACATGTGCTTAGTGAGGAAGATTTTAAAGCACGAAGGGTGATGTCGTACCATTACATACACATTATCATGTGAGGAGGAGTGTAAAGCACGATAGGTGATGTCGTGCCATTGCATAAACATTGTTATATGAGGAAGAGTGTAAAGCACATAGGGTGATGCTGTACCATTTCATTTACATTATCATGTGAGGATGAGAGTAAAATCATGAAGGATGATGCCGTGCCATTTCATTTATATTATCACGTGAGGATGAGAGTAAAAGAGCGAAGGGTGATGCCGTGCCATTTCATTTATATTATCATGTTATCATTCATATTATCATGTGAGGATGAGAGTAAAATCACGAAGGGTGATGCCGTGTCATTTCATTTACATTATCATGTTTTTATATTACCACATGTTCATGCAACGAAGGGTGTTTTCATACAGAGGAGGACGAGGTACATGCATTATGTTGTGATATCTTTCCTTGTGTATATATTCATGCCTTTACCTTGAGATGTTACTGTTGCACCTATGTTTTCTATGTGGTTGTCGTGTTGTTCTATCTTTGTCCTCTATCTCAATTATTGGTGTGTTTCCATGCCTTTTATCTGCTTAACTTGAAATATCATGCTTTCCTTATTGTTGTCATATCTACATCCATGTTGTTTCTTATTTGTTACACTTTCGTATAAGCCTTTCTACCATGTTATTTATTCATGCCTTCTATTTGTTAGCTTATAAAGTACATGCTTTACCTCTTGTTTGTTATATCTATGTCTAGACCTTCTACCATGTTAGTTAGTGAAATTTATGTTCTTCTTTCCTAATTGTTGTCATTACCTATATGCATTCTACCTAGCCTGTTACTGTTGTCCATATGGACTGCCTTGTTCGTTATTGCTACTTGTGTATTTTCCACTTTGTCATTACTATTATTTGCATTTCTTTCACCTAGTTGGTACTGTTATACATATATTTGGTGACGATGAGATAAATGCACAAAGTGTATTGCCGTGGCATTGATTTGATGTCTTGAGTATATTTCGCGCACTATGAAAGCTATGAATTTACTACTGTGGTTTGTTGGTTATCGCTCTAAGGAAAGGATTGGTCGTGATATTGAGGAATATTAATCGTGATTTCTTATAGTAATCATTTATCACTTCGCATATTTGTTTCTTCTACTCTTTTCTGTTATGTTCTAGTAATGTTCTATTGTTAGTCTACTGCACAGGTTATATCAGAGAGTATATTTTAACTAAAAAGCCTCGTCACTATTTTACCGAGGTTAGTCAATATACTTATTGAGTAGATGAGATCAATTGTACTCATACTACACTCTTGCACCTTGCGTGCAGATCTTGGAGCGTAGCTAAGGTGGATGGTGGGAGTTGACTCTGAAGATGTTCGTGCCTTCCTGATGTGGCTACCACTTGTCCCTGGGTAGTTTTAGAGTTGAATCCTGTTTATGTACATTTCAAACAGAAGTATTTATTTCATATAAGTTTGTTTGTTGCAATAATCCAGTCTTAATAGCTCATGACTTGTATTACCAATCCTTAGGATATTATATAAAATCAAGATATATCCTTTGTTGATCACATTTATTTTATTTGAATTTTTTTAACTGTTAATTGGCTGACCTAACGGGTCAGGTTAGGTGCCATCACAACTAGTGAATTTTTGGGTCGTGGCAATTATATTCCACCATCGTGTTGTGTTGTAAGACTATATATTTGATGATATTCTAGGGCCCTCTGTCATTTATTTTCTTGTTTCATTTATTATCTGGTTATTCATTTCTCTACCCCGTATTTCTTTTTCTGGTTATCATTTGTACAGGTAAAAGTAATAAGTGGGTATTTTTAAATTTAAAACCTCGTCACTGCTTTATCGAGATTAGTCAAGATAATTACTGAGCACTTGGGGTCGATTGTACTCATACTACACTTTTGCACCTTGCGTGCAGATCTTGGAGTTGTGTAGTTGTGAAAGCCGAAGCTTTCACGACCCAAACTCCCATCGGAGCCGCGACGGCGCCAAACACTGCTTACTAGGCAAGCTAACAATTTCACAATAACAATAAACTCGAATAATAGAAATTAATAGTCTCAACAATGGTAATATCATAACATATCTGAAAACTCAACAATAACGCAACTACAACCA
Organism: Nicotiana paniculata; assembly: GCA_005239505.1. NCBI lineage: Eukaryota > Viridiplantae > Streptophyta > Magnoliopsida > Solanales > Solanaceae > Nicotiana > Nicotiana paniculata. The sequence goes on along the minus strand of MDKI01069164.1, from coordinate 4,670 downwards.
TCCCAAAGATCTGGTGTCTACGAGTACATAGCAAAAATAAACAAAAGACAACTTCAAGCTGTGCGAACGACATAGCAGCTACCTCGTACTCTCCACAAGCCGGTACGGGTGAGAATTCTAACAATCACCACGCTCAGAAGTACCTGGATCTGCACATAAAGTGCAAAGTGTAATATGAGTACATCTGACTATATGTACTCAATAAGTAACAAACCTAATGTCATGACCCAATTTCTCCTATAGGCCGTGATGGCGCGCAACGTTACCGCAATGCAAGCCAACAGTGAATTAACCACATGATTGTTTCGTTTATCATTTTAAAAATAGCTGATTTTAATCAGTGCATAAATAGGAAGTGAATATTTAATAAAATGAGAGATAAATAATTTTAAGAGCAAATGAGATAAGTAAATATTCAAAAATCATCATGTGTCTACTAGCATATTTTCCAAGACCTGGTGTCCCAAGTGTATGAGCTACTAGTAGAATATACAAAATAATACTAAACTACTGTCAGAACTGAAGTAGACAGAAAGTTTAAAAAAAAGCAAAAGGAAGACTTTGGGTGCTGCAGAACGGGATCGAAAGGCAGCTCACTGCAAAGTCTCGTGGAAATCAAGGATGCGCGCCTGACATATAACCAGATGCACCTGCCTTAGATCCTGCGCGGTTAGTGCAGAAGTGTAGCGTGAGTACATAAACAACATATACCCAATAAATATCTAGTCTAACCTCGAAGAAGTAATGATGAGGAGTCGACTTCGAACCTTACTATGTGCTAATAAAAAATACCGAAATTATAATTAAGCATGGACTACATAAATGAAGCTGAAAACTCAATAACAGGACATAGATAAACAATTCCTTCACCAATATTACATCTAAAATCAATTTTAATCATTTAACAATTTAATCTCTAAAGACAATGAAACAATATCAATTATAATTGGGCTCTAAGGATTATTACGCACGAGTTATGCCGAGGTCGTAAGGCTCGATCCAATAGAAAAATATATAAAATGTGCACTGCCGAGGATCGAATGGCACGAATCATAGATGCATCTATTCTACTGACGAGGCGTTCGGTCCGCTCCACAAGAAGAGAAGATACTTTATAAACAACCGATTGAGAGATTATTAAGAGGCTAATATTCAAAGAAATATCAATTATCATTGAAGGTGAAGCAACCCGTTCAAAACTCATGTAAATGAAATTCAATATTTTACGATTCCTTTATCAAGTTCCAATATGATTTAAGCACTTAAATTAACTAGTAGGCTATAAACATCGCAAGTATAGCATGATTTGGGTCCTAAACTACCCAGACATAAGCATAATTAGCAGATACGTGCAGACTATCGTCACCTCGTGCTTACGTAGCCCCTACAAATAGAAACACATATTAATTCAATCCACCTATGGGATTAATTCCCTCTTACAAGGTTAGAAAAGAGAGTTACCTCGTCTCAAAGCTTACTTTTCGGTCCACAAATGTGCTTTAAACCCTCAACTCTGTGCCAAACGACTCGAAACTAGTCAAATGTTATATAAAATAATTAATACATGTTGAAAAGTTCATATCCTAACTATTCAAGTGATTATCCAACCCCAATTGAAGGATTCCTAAAATTCACCCCTGGGCCCACGCACCCGGATTCTAGAAATTTTTGAAGATAAATGTTACCCATAGCCTTACAAACTCATATATATAATTTTCACCCCATCCCATAATCATTTTCGTGGTTAAATCCCATTTTTTTCAAAAACTAGGTTTTTCATCTAAACCCATGATTTCAACAAATTTACATGTTAAAATCTACTCATAATCTATGTATTAAACTCACATTAGGTAGAAATTACTTATCTTAAAAAGCTAGGTTGAAATCCCCCTCTTTAAAGATCCAAAATCGCCCAAAAGTGCAATAAATAAACCTAATAATAGCTTAGTCCCGATTTTAAAACACGCTGCCCAGTTGCCATTTTCTTTGCGAACGCGGAAGAGGCCTCGCGTCCGCGAAGGCAAACAGCGCAGGCCCAGAAAGCTTGGCCTATGCGAACGCGACCAGGGCCTCGCAAATGCGAAGGTTACCAATCCTGCCCTACGCGAACGCGAGGGCACCAACGTGAATGCCAAGAGCAATGGCACTGACCCTCCCCAGGTCCCTTCCTTCTACGCGAACACGAGGGGTCCTTCATGAACGCGTAGGTCTGGGACCTCAAGACTTTGCGAGTGAGACCCCCTTATCACGAACGCGAAGGGCATATTGCCCCACTTCCTAAATCTTTCATCGTGAACGTATGGGTCCTTTTGCGTTCGCGAAGAAGGAAACCAGAACTAGAATATCTTGTTTTCCTAACTCAGCTCTGGCAGTCCGAAACACCCCTGAGCCACTCGGGACCCTATCAAAATGCACCAACAATTCCATAAACGTAATACGGACTTTCTCAAACTCTCAAAACGCATAAAACAACAAGAAAACCAAGAATCACACCCAAAAACCAAATTTAATTAAGTTATGAACTTCACGTTTCCAAATCGCTACGAATGCGCCAAATAATACTTAGACTACTCGAAATGCTACCAAATTTTGCGTGTAAGTCTTAAATCACCATACAGAACTATTACCGTCCTGGAATCCCAATTGGACCTTAATAGCACCAAAACCTACTCCAAACCAGATTTAAAGAACTTTAAAACCTTCAAAGAGCCAACTTTCACTATTAGGCGCCGAAACACTCCCTGGTCATCCAAAACCCGATCCGAATGTACGCCCAAGTCCGAAATCATCATACGAACGTATTGAAAATCCCGATTCCGAGGTTGTTTACTCAAAATGTTGACCAAAGTCAAACTTAGCCCTTTTTACCAACCTTAAGGAACAAAATGTTCTGATCTCAACCCGAACCCTTCCAAATCCCGAACTAACCATCCCCGCAAGTCATAAAATAGTAAAAGCACATATATGGAGTCTTATTTAGGGGAACAAGGTTCTATAAAGCAAAACGATCGGTCAGGTCATTAAATTATCCACCTCTTAAACAAACATTCATCCTCGAACGGGTCAAGAATCATACCTGGAGTGCTAAACAAGTGTGGATATCTGCTCCGCATGTCCCCCTCGGCCTCCCAAGTCGCCTCCTCTACTAATTTTCCCCACCAATAAACTTTTACTGCAGAAATCTCTGATTGTCCATCGGTATTTGGATGAAAGGGTGTGATGAGCTCTACCCGGGTCCCCAACTCACTCTATATTGCTCTCTAGAAATGCGAAGTAAACTGAGGGCCTCTATCTGATATGATGGAAACAGGCACACCATGTAATCGAACTATCTCCTGAATATAAATCTGGGCCAACCTCTCTGAAGTATACGTAGTCACAACCGAAATGAAGTGTGTCGACTTGGTAAACCTGTCAACAATGACCCAAACGGCATAAAACATCTGCAAGGTCCGCGACAACCCAACTACGAAGTCCATAGTAATGCGCTCCCACTTTCACTCAAGCATAGTCATCTGCTCGAGTAGGCAACCTTGCCTCTAGTGGTCATACTTAACCTTTTGGAAATATAGACACCTCACAACATACTCAACTATGTCCTTATTCATCCGTCGCCACCAATAATGCTGCCTCAGGTCGCAATACAACTTCGTAGCACCTGGATGAATAAAATATCGAGAAATGTGTGCATCATCTAGAATCCGCTCCCTCAAGCCATCGACATTAGGAACACATAGGCGACCCTAGAGTCGCATAACACCATAGTCACCGATAGTAACCTCCTTGGCACCACCCTGTAGTACTGTTTCTTTGAGAACCAACAAGTGCGGATCATCAAATTGTCGGGCCTTGATCTGCTCTAATAGTGAAAACTGGGCAACGACGCATGTAAAAACTTGGCTGGGCTCTGAAATATCCAACCTCACAAGTCTGTTAGCCAAGGACTGAATGTCGAAAGCTAGTGGCCGCTCCTCTGCTGAAATGAATGCAAAGTTACCCATACTCTCCGCCTTTCTGGTCAAGGCATACACAACTACATTCGCCTTGACTGTATGATAAAGAATAGTAATATCATAATCCTTCAGTAACTCAAGCCACATGCGCTGCCTCAAATTGAGATCCCTTTGCTTGAACAAATGTTGCAAGTTGCGATGATAGTGTAAACCTGACAGGACACCCATAAAGATAACGCCTCCAGATCATAAGAGCATGAACAATAGTGGCTAACTCCAAATCGTACATAGGGTAATTCTTCTCATAGGGATTTAACTAACGTGAATCATATGCAATATGTCACGCCCCGAAATCCCACCATCGGGCCGTGATGGCGTCTAACGTTGAACCCGCTAGACAAGCCAACGTGTATAGTTAAACTATCTTAATAACATCAATTTAACAGAATAATCTAAAACAGTTCACAACTTAACAGCGGAAATAAATATGGTTTCAAGGCTAAGTAAAGACAACATAATACAACGACGCATAATTTCCCAAAACCCGGAGTCAGAAACTCACGAACTGTCTATGAGAGTGCTAAATACAAGTCTGAAAGGAAATACATGACTGTCTCTGAAACTAGAGGAATATCAAGACAAAAGCGAACACAAAGGGATGGGAGAGACGCCAAGGCCCACGAACACCAGCGGGTATACCTTGAAGCCTCTAGGATA